>JAPDNY010000652.1:0-28784 GCA_029375565.1 Gekko gecko
TGTTGTTGTTGTTGTTGTTCAGTCGCACAGTCGAGTCCGACTCTTCGCGACCCCATGGACCAGATTACGCCAGGCCCTCCTGTCTTCCGCTGTCCGCTGAAGTTTGCTCAATTTCATGTTTGTTGCATCGATGACACTGTCTAACCATCTCATCCTTTGCCGTCCCCTTCTTCTTTGACCTTCAATCTTTCCCAGCATCAGGGTCTTCTCCAGTGAATGCTCCCTTCTCATTTGGTGGCCAAAGTATTTGAGCTTCAGCTTCAGGATCTGGCCTTCCAGGGAACAGTCAGGGTTGATTTCTTTTAGGATTGACTGATTTGATCTCCTTGCAGTCCAAGGGACTCTCAAGAGTCTTCTCCAGCACCATAGTTCAAAAGAATCTATTCTTCGGCGCTCGGCCTTCCTTATAGTCCAACTCTCGCAGCCATAGATTACTACGGGGAATACCATTGCTTTGACCATGCGGACTTTTGTTGGCAAGGTGATGTCTCTGCTTTTTATCATGCTGTTTAGGTTTGCCATCGCTTTCCTCCCAAGGAGCAGGCGTCTTTTAATTTCATGGCTGCAGTCACCATCTGCAGTGATCTGAGATCCTAGGAACGTGAAGTCTGTCACTACTTCTACGACTTCCCCTTCTATTTGCCAAGGAGTGATGGGGCCAGATGCCATGATCTTAGTTTTTTGATGTTGAGCTTCAAGCCCACTTTTGCACTCTCCTCTTTCACCCTGAGCAAGAGGCTCTTTAGGTCCTCTTCACTTTCTGCCATCAGAGTGGTATCGTCTGCATATCTGAGGTTATTGATCTTTTCCCCAGCAATCTTAACTCCAGCTTGTGATTCATCCAGGCCAGCATTTCGCATGATGTACTCGGCATATAAATTAAATAAGCAAGGTGACAATATACATCCTTGTCGTACTCCTTTTCCTATGCTAAACCAATCAGTTGTTCCATATCCGGTTCTAACTGTTGCTTCTTGACCCTTATACAGGTTTCTCAGGAGACAGGTGAGGTGGTCCGGTACTCCCATCTCTTTAAGAACCTGCCATAATTTATTGTGATCCACACAATCAAAGGCTTTAGCATAGTCAATGAAGCAGAAGTAGATGTTTTTCTGGTACTCTCTTGCTTTCTCCATAATCCAGCGAATGTTGGCAATTTGATCTCTAGTTCCTCTACCTCTTCGAAACCCAGCTTGTACTTCTGGCAGTTCTCTATCCACGTACTGTTGGAGCCTAGCTTGTAGGATTTTGAGCATGACCTTGCTAGCGTGTGAAATGAGTGCAATTGTGCGATAGTTTGAACATTCCTTGACGTTGCCCTTCTTTGGGATTGGAATGTAAACTGACCTTTTCCAATCCTGTGGCCACTGTTGTGTTTTCCAAATTTGTTGGCAAATTGAGTGCAGCACTTTAACAGCATCTTCTTTTAAGATTTTGAATAACTCAGCTGGGATACCATCACCTCCACTAGCTTTGTTGTTAGTAATGCTTTCTAAGGCCCATTTAACTTCGCTTTCCAGGATGTCTGGCTCGAGGTCAGTGATTATACCATCGTGGTTGTCAAGGACATCGAGGTCCTTCTTGTATAGTTCTTCTGTGTATTCTTGCCATCTTTTCCTAATCTCTTCTGCTTCTGTTAGGTCCCTACCATTTTTGTCCTTTATCATGGCCAGCTTTGCATGGAACGTTCCCTTGATTTCTCCAATTTTCTTGAAGAGATCTCTAGTCCTTCCCAATCTATTGTTTTCCTCTATTACTCTGCATTGTTCATTCAGGAAAGCCTCCTTATCTCTCCTTGCTGTTCTCTGGAAATCTGCATTTAGTTGGGCAAATCTTTCCTTTTCCCCATTGCCTTTAGCTTTCCTTCTTTCCTCTGCTATGTGTAAAGCCTCATCAGACAGCCACTTTGCTTTTTTGCATTTCTTTTTCTTTGGGATGGCGGTGAGTGCTGCCTCCTTTACAATGTCACGGACCTCTGTCCATAGTTCTTCAGGCACTCTGTCTATCAGATCTAGTCCCTTAAACCTATTCTTCACCTCTACTGTATATTCATCGGGGATGCGATCTAGGTCAAATCTGAATGGCCTTGTGGTTTTCCCAACTTTCTTCAATTTAAGTCTGAATTTTGCAATGAGTAGCTCATGATCTGAGCCACAGTCAGCTCCAGGTCTTGTTTTTATTGACTGGATAGAGCTTCTCCATCTTTGACTGCAAATTATATAGTCAATCTGATTTCGGTGTTGCCCATCTGGTGATATATCTGGATTATATCAATCCAGATAGATATAACCGAATAAAGTCCTTAATATGAAGTTATAAGAAGATGTTGAATCAAAGTCGACGACATTCTCCGGAGCACTCTTCTGTTTCATGAATGCTTCTTCTGAACAACTCAGACAAACAAAATTGTGCCTTCCGTTCATTAATTCATCATAAAGTGCAACAATTCAACAATTCAAGGAAGCCGAAATTTCCTAATCCATTATACATAGTATCTTTCAAAGACGGGCATACTACTGAGGGTGTGCGCCAGAGAACGTCGTCAACTTTGTTTCAACATCTTCTTATAACTTCATATTAAGGGCTTTATTCGGTTATATCTATTTGGGTTACTTTGTGTTGTGTTGAACATTGATATATATGCTTGCAATGCACTTTGACGGCTTCCTTGTGTCTTTGTTAGTTGTTTCTCTAGTTGTGGACTTCAGGTTCCGACCACCGTGTTTGCTAGCCTAAAGTGAGACGCCTAGAAAGTGTACCATTTCCTGTTCTCTCTCTTCCAGGTACCAGGAGTTGCTGGATGACAACCAGGCGCCGTTATTCCTGTTCAGCTGCGCCATGCGTTGGCTGGCCGTGAGACTGGATATTGTCAGCATTGCGCTCATTACCACCACAGGGCTGATGATCGTCTTGATGCACGGGCAGATTTCCCCTGCCTATGCCGGGCTGGCCATCTCCTATGCTGTCCAGGTGACTGTTCCCAGCAAATAAACAAGCACTGCACAAATAACGCAGACCACAAGTGCTCAAAAAGTTATGCACAAAACTCAATTTATATAAGGTAAAGGTAAAGGTTCCCTTGCTCGAAAGCCAGTCGAATCCGACTCTAGGGTTGCGGTGCTCATCTCCGTTTCAAAGCCGAAGAGCCAGCGCTGTCCGAAGACGTTTCCGTGGTCATGTGGCCGGCATGACTAAACACCCAAGGTGCACGGAACGCTGTTATATAATTTATATAAGAGGACCACATATATCAGTGAAACCAAAATTACATCATATAGTGTGCAGGTCCAAAAATAGTACAAGTCCATAAATGGTATACAAACAAAATGAGTAGTACAAGTCCATAAATGGTACACAGACAAAATGGACAAAGACTCCGGATTTTGATCTTCGTCTCGATAATTCTTCTTCAATAAGTTCACACTACTTCATATAGTACTCATAGTGTACAGAAGACTCTTAGAAGGAAAAATCCTTAGTGTAGCACTCACAGTGTATAAAAGCCTTCAACTCAATATTACAGGAAAAATTCATTCCTATTATAACAATTCAAAGCCGGGCATCCGATCAACAATAGCACATGCTCTGCAATAGTCGGTACTCTGCTGCCAGGGCCAGGGCCTTCTCAGTGGTGGCTCCTCACCAGTGGAATCAGTTCCCGGAAGAGATCAGGGCCCCGCGGGACCTTGTGCAGCTCCGCAGGGCCTGCAAGATGGAGCTCTTCCACCAGGCTTTCAACTAGGAGCCGCCCACCTCTGCCACCAACTATTACAATCAATGACATCTGTGGTGGGGGTTAGCTCTGTTGTGAGAGACTGGAATACTACCAAGTCAGGATTTTAGTATGTCATCTCGTAGCATGCTAACTTAACTTACTGATTGACTATCAAGGCGAGCACTTTTAAGTAATATTGTATGATTGCTTAATTGGTTTTTAAACGTTTTACATGTTTTACGCCAACCGGCTATATCATGCTGGAAAATGTGAGCTGCCCTGGGGGCGGGATATAAATATAACTAATAACCAGGGCTATTTTGGGGCAGGAACCAATGTTCCCTCTAAGCTGAGTTAGTGTGAGTTAGCTCACAGTTTTTTAGCCTCCGTCTCACACATTTTTGTCTTCGCTCGGGGAGGGTGGCTCCAGAGCAAACTAATTTATGCAGTAACCAGATCACTTGCTCACAACTTTAATGCCAGTCGCTCACAAAGTAGAATTTTTGCTCACAAGACTCCACAGCTTAGAGGGAACATTGGCAGGAACACACAGGAACGGCGTTCCGGCTGGCTCCCAAGTTGGCCATGCCCAGCAGGAACTCACTAGCATGATAGGCCACACCCAACAGCAGAAACTCATCAGGACTGGCTACATTAGGGGTGTGTGGCCTAACATGCAAAGGAGTTCCTGCTACCAAAAAGCCCTGGGTTTTGACAACAAACAAGGTAAAACAGAATAAGAAGCAAAAGGTGGGTGTGGCTGGATGGCCCCACTTCTGGCAACATGGGGGTGTGGCCTAATATGCTAATGAGCTGTGTTGTCAAGGGTGTGGCCTAATATACTAGTGGGTTTCTGCTGTTGGGTGTGGCCTATTATGCTAATGAGTTCCTGCTGGGCTTTTTCTACCAAAAAAGCCCTGCTAATAACGAATAAATAAATAATAAAATAAAGCATTTGGGTTTTGGAGCTCAGGTTACAGGCGATCGTGCCGCAGCATTGACAAAGGCATTGGACCTTCCTGCACTCTCCTTTTAATCCATGTTCACCGCGGTGTCCTCCAAGTAATTCTTTTCTAAAATCCAATTCAACAGTCCAGGTTTATTTCCCATTCTGTACTTAAAATCGAGTTCAACTTCTTTTTTATTCCGGATTCCCCCCCCCCCCCCAGTTCTGCATTACATTCCCTCCCTTCAGTGGTCAGTCCCAGTTTCAGTCTTGCTGTTGCCCCCGGGTTATTTGGATGCTCTGTTTTGACGTGGACTTAAATTGCCTCAACTCGAACACTTGAGAAAATCCGGAGTGGCAGGCAGATGTGGAAAGGACCATTGTTTGAATAGAAAAGCTACAAAATCTCCCCCCCTCTGCCTTCCTTTTGAGCCATTGGTCGACATGGTGTGGTGTTGTAGAATGTTCACGGGTGTTCCAATTGCTCGTGAGGGGGACATAAATAGCATAGTTAACAGTATCCCTTCTGTAGAGGAAAGGAAAATGGATTTGGTTAAAAAAGCCTCTGTGTCTTTTAGAAGGGAGGCCGTTGCTGCAAACAGAAAGGAAACTTTGAAGGCCGGGTGCTGCAGAACTTACTGACTTCATAACCCGCTTTTCTGCCCAGTGGAGATCCAAAGTGGCCTACGACATTTTCACCTCCTCCCTTTTATCCTCACAACTCCCCTGTGAATTAGGTTCAGCCAAGAGTGTGTGAAAAAGAAGTGGCGAAGCCAGAGAATCTGGAATCTCACACTGCTTATTTTACTTGGCATTAATACTTCATAAGCCTATAGTGTTTTGCTCGGTAGCCAATCAATTTATATTAATTCGACTTATTTATTTATTTACTGGTATTCTAAAGCCAGACAGAAATACGGCAAATCAAAACACGCTTGGATTCATTAATGGAGCTTTACAACTGTGAGGAGTTGCAACCGGCGTTCCCCCTAAGCTGAGTTAGTGTGAGCCAGCTCACAGTTTCTTAGCCTCCGGCTCACACATTTTTGCCTTAGCTCAGGAAGGACGGCTCCAGAGCAAACCAATGTATGCAGCTACCAAATTGGTCACTCACAACTTTAATGGCAGTAGCTCACAAAAGTACGATTTTTGCTCACAAGACTTCACAGCTTAGAAGGGAGCATTGATTACAACCCTTAATTTTTATTTTGTAGATGATTAGTCATTCAGATGTATATCTCTGTTTTTCTGTGATTCCATTGCTTTGAACAGTGCCTTAGGAAAACACTTGGGTGTCTGTGCGCATGGGCAGTGTAGAGAATGCTGCTATTGTCAGAGAAGCCTGATGGGTCAGTGAATGAATATACTGTAGTCACTGCTGTCGGTGGTTCAAGTACTGTTGGTTTCTTTTCCAGCTGACGGGCTTATTCCAGTTCACGGTCAGGCTGGCATCAGAGACGGAGGCCCGCTTCACTTCTGTGGAGAGGATCGACCACTATATCAAGGTATCCAGAATATGTTCTCTTAACGTCTTGCATGTCGTTTCTGGAAGAGAGCCAGGACTTTTCTACAGTGCATTTTGCTTAGTGTCCTGGAGTGGAAACTGACCGCTTGAAAAGTTAATTTGATTGTCTTCCTCTCTGTGTACTTCTGTTTGTCGAAACATGGACGATAAACGAGATTCTTGTCTCTTGCCTGTCCTTCCGATGGATTGTGTGTGGGGGGTTGCATTTAACACACATCGATCATTCCTCATTTGCGCTTCTTGTGGGACTCCTTCTGCATATGTGTCTAGTCCATGTCAGTTTAACTCTGGCTGTGGTCACACGGCAAGCGTACCGCAAATTGTTCCCGCTGTAGATTTGATCGGGGATATTTTTAAGCGGGTTCAGATGATCACACATCCGTTGCCCAACCGCTTGCTTTGCACGACAATGCTCCAGGCACAGTCCAGACAGCCACGCTGCCTAAGTGGCGGCGCGGCATCATTTTTTAAAAAAGAATTCTTTGCGCATGCGCACAATGGTGAAAGTTGCAAAAAAAAAACCTAACGGAAGACGGCCTGATTGCAATCATTGTGAGAGATGGCTGTCCAGATAGGCAAAATCGTGGATTCAGAGTGCAAAAACCCGGAAAGTACTTGATTTTCCCGGTGTCGGAAAACTCGCTAGGGAACCGGGAGGATTGCGCGAGTGAGCCCACTTTGATGTGGGAGACGGACATGGGCGTCTGATCAGCAGTTTTAAATGCGAGAGGGAACAGCGGTGAAACCCAATCAAAATGACCGCGTGACCACAGCCTCTGTCTCAGTAACCTGTTTTGCAGTACTGCCTTAAGGATTTCCCTGAGTGTGAAGAAACTGTTGGGTTTTTTTAAAGAAAGATGGCTTGGGACAAAAGGGGCGGGAAGCGTTAAGTCTCCAGACTTATGGTGGAATGTCTTTCCCACTTTGGTATTTGCCCAGAAGTGCAACATGCACATGCAGCCCGAGCCAGGACAAGCTGATCTTAACCATGGCAGAGGCACCCAGAGAAGCTTCTCTCGGAAATCCTTGCCTCAAACAGAAGTTGTGCTGTAAATATAGGTTGCTGGGTTCCAAACTGGCGATAACCGACCAGGAGAGAGAGATCTTGGGAATCATGCTAGATAACTCCCTGAAAAAGTCGACTCAGTGTGCGACCGCAATAAAAAAAAAAGGCGAATGCTTCTCTTATGTTCCTATGCTGTATGTCAGGGGTGTCGAACTCATTTGTTAGGAGGGCCGGATCTGACACAAATGAGACCTTGTTGGGCCGGGCCGCGTGTGTGTCATAAAATGTAATGCCAGGTAGCGGAGATATAAACTTTATAAAGGACACACACATAAAGGGGGTTCTTTTTAGTTAAAATAAAAACATGCTCAAAACATTAGTGCTCTTGCAATATTTTGTTTATTTAACAGTGTCCGATAACGGACACCTCTTGCTCTGAATTATTGCACTAAAATGTCTGTGCTGTTGCAAACCTGAATATGCTGTTCAGGTGTGTATCTGTAAGCTGCAAACCTGTGATGACGCAGCAGCAGCAGAACTGGAAGAAGAAGCAGGAGACAGCCAGTTCCACTGCGGGTCTGACAGAAGCTCTCCAGGGGCCTGAAGTGGCCCCAGGCTGCATATTCGACACCCCTGCTATATGTAGAGGAGGCATTTCAATAGGCCAGGGATGGCAGTGTCTTCCTGTAAGCCATTCCAGGAAGTCTTGCTTCCTATGACTGAAAGAAGAAAGCTGTTAGAGAAAGGATGCCTGGAAGATCTCTGTATAAAATTACTTTGATTGGCAGGAAGATCCCCACTCCCTCCCAGTAATGACTCCAGCTACAGGTAAAAGGACTTTCTGCCAGGAAATCTGCAATCAGGGGGCAGATCTCAAAGACCAGTTCTTTGCACAGTGCCTCTAATAATAAATTTGACAATCATTGTTCTCGGGCTTTGGGATGACATTTTTTTTTAAGTTTTTAAATTGTTTATTGGGGTGGTTATTAGATTCTCTAGTTCATTAGATTAGTAGATTCTCTAGTTTTGCAACCCAGTTTTATCACGTTGCTTGTATGTATTAACATGAGAACATAAGAGAAGCCAATGTTGGATCAGGCCAATGGCTCTTCTGGTCCAACACTCTGTCACACAGTGGCCAAAAATACCAGGTGCCATCAGGAGGTCCAGCAGTGGGGCCTCCCACTTTTGCCCCCCCCAAACACCAAGAATACAGAGCATCACTTGCCCCAGCCTGAGAGTTCCTATCTATGCCTTGTGGCTAGTAGTCACTGATGGACTTTTGCTCCATATGTTTATCTAATTTCCTCTTGAAGCTGTCCATGCTTGTAGCCGCCGCCACCTCCTGTGGCAGTGAATTCCATGTGTTAATCACTCTTCGGGTGAAGAAGTATTTCCTTTTATCCGTTCTAACCCGACGGCTCAGCAATATCATTGAGTGCCCACGAGTTCTTGTATGGTAAGAAAGGGAGAAAAGGACTTCTTTCTCGACCTGCTCTATCCCATGCATAATCTTATAAACCTCGATCAGGTCACCCCTCAGCCGTCATTTCTCCAAGCTAAAGAGCCCCAAGCGCTTTAACCTTTCTTCATAGGGGAAGCGTTCCAACACTTTGATAATTCTAGTTGCCGTTTTCTGCACTTTTTCCAATGCTATAATATCCCTTTTGAGGTGTGGTGGCCAGAACTGTACACAGTCCTCCAAATGAGGTCACACCATTGATTTATACAGGGGCATGATGATACTGGTTGATTATTATATATTATATTATACTAGCCTTTTTTAGCATTGTTTTTCTAAAGCTGTAGTCCACTTTGAGTCTCAGTGAAAAAGGCAGAGTATAAACGAAGTTAAATGAATGATTTCATCTGATCTTTAGGTGGTTGACGCTGTTAGCTTCCCCGGGTGAAGATTTTGGTTGTAGTTTTTGCTTTCTGGTGTGCACTTTTCTGTGTTCAGCCCATAGTTGGAAGGGAAATGGTTCTTGAACAGCTGAGACCCTGACGTTCTTTCTGTCCCAACCCCTTTCCAAGACACTGTCCCTGGAGGCTCCAGCTCGGATTAAGAACAAAGCCCCCTCCCGACTGGCCTCAGGAAGGAGAAGTCATCTTTGAAAATGCAGAAATGCTGGTACCGGGAAAACCTCCCACTCGTCCTCAAGAAAGTGTCCTTCACCATCAAACCCAAGGAGAAGATTGGCATCGTGGGGAGAACGGGGTCAGGTGAGTAGGCGGCTGGCACCATTTCAGAAAGCTGAAAATTCCCGGCTGTGTCGCAAACCCCTCTTCCCGTCTGTTCTGATGAAGGCTGGTGGAGCCATCTAGCGGCCATATGGGGGGAAATTGGTGGAGGGAAGTTCCATCGTCACAGCTGATGTATGGCTGACCCTCTGAGCTTTTGAAGAACCAGTTTGGTGTAGGGGTTTTCAAGAGCCAGTCCGGTATAGTGGTTGAGTGCGCGGACTCTAATCTGGGAGAACCGGGTTTGATTCCCCACTCCTCCATTTGCAGCTGCTGGATGACCTTGGGCAAGCCACAGTTCTGTCAGAGCTGTTCATGGCAGAGGCACCCAGAGCGCTCTCAGCCCCACCTTCCTCACAGGATGTCTTTTGTGGGAAGGGGAAGGAGTTTGTAAGCTGCTCTGAGACTCCGAGTGAAGGGCGGGGTATAAATCCAATCTCTTCCCTCCTCCTCCTCCTCCTCCTTTTTTAATAATAAAATATCGAACAAACAGAATACAATAAATAAGACCAGTGTGGTAATACAAATCCCAATCCAGTACAATAATTGCAACAAAACTTACCTAAGTAACTACACAACTACTCTTATATTTCCTAAAAGCCTTCTTTACAAACAAACTAGCTCGTGAAAGAACAGAAGTGTTTCCATAATGTCGGCTTCTGAGAGTCAGAGTGCCCTTTGTCAGCTTCTGATGAAGGGAGCTTTGGCTTTCGAAAGCTTATACTTTGAGGAAACGCTGGGTCTTTAAGATGCTACAGGACTCTTTCTCTCCGACTGCAAGACCAGACCAGCTACTGCAGACCAGACCAGCCAGTTTGGTGTAGTGGTTAAGTGCACGGACCCTAATCTGGGAGAACCGGGTTTGATTCCCCACTCCTCCGCCTGCAGCTGCTGGATGACCTGGGGCAAGCCGTAGTTCTGTCAGAGCTGTTCTTGAAGAAGAGCAGTTTCTGTCAGAGCTCTCTCAGCCCCACAGGGTGCCTGTTGTGGGGAGGGGAAGGGAAAGGAGTTTGTAAGCCGCTCTGAGACTCCCTTGGGTAGTGAAGGGCGGGGTATAAATCCAATCTCTTCTCTTCTTCTTCTCACCTGAGACTATAAGCCGAAGGATGGTCAGGGAATCACAGAATCACAGAGTTGGAAGGGGCCCTAGAGGCCATCTAGTCCCACCCCCTGCTCAATGCAGGATCAGCCCAGAGCATCCCTGACAAGTGTTGATCCAGCCGCTGTTTAAAGACTGCCAGGGCGGGGGAGTTCACCACTTCTCAAGGCAGCTGATTCCACTGTGGCACAACTCAGTGACTGTAAAAAAAGTTTTTTCCTAATATCCGGCCGCTGCCTCCCTGCCCTTCATTTAAACCCCTTCTTGCGAGTCCTCTCCTCTGCTGCCAACAGGAACTGCTCCCTGCCCTCCTCCGAGTGACACCAGATCCTTCAAGAGAGCCACCCTGTCTCTCTCAACCTCCTCCAGACTGAACCTTCCCAAGTCCCTCAGCCTTTCCTGGCAGGGCTTGGTCTCCCTACTCATACGCCTTCCCCTTGCTCTCTCAGGGAAGTCTTCTCTAGGGATGGTGCTCTTCCGCTTGGTCGAACTTTCCGGAGGCTGCATTAAAATCGACGGCGTGAAGATCAACGACATCGGCTTGGCGGATCTCCGGAGCAAGCTCTCCATAATCCCCCAAGAACCCGTGCTGTTCAGCGGAACTGTGAGGTGGGTGCCCAGCCAGAGTTGGAAGTGTCCGCAAGAGAGGTGGATGTTCCACCACGCTGGGACGTCTATGCACGAGCGGCTTTAGAATATAAGTTGCTCGGCTGTTTCTCTGCTGCCGCTCCATTTCCAGTTGCGCGCAAGGGAGAAAATGGTCAGGAGTGTGTCCCTGAGAGTGGCTTAGACATCTAGTTTTTCAGTGACAATTGGTTGCCATTCAGGCACACAATAACGTGGAATGTCGTGTGTGTGTGTTTTTATTTATTTATTAAGAGCCAGTTGGGTGTTGTGGTTAAGAGTGCGGACTCTGATCTGGGAGAACCGGGTTTGATTCCCCCACTCCTCCACATGCGGCTGCTGGTGTGACCTTGGGTCAGTCATAAGTTATTTCAGAGCTGTTCTCTCAAGGGCAGTTCTCGAAAGAGCTCTCTCAGCCCCATCTGCCACATAGGGTGTCTGTTGTGGGGTGGGAGAAGGGAAAAGGAGTTTGTAAGCCGCTCTGAGACGCCTTCGGGTAGTGAAGGGGTGGGGTATAAATCCAATCTCTCATCTCTTCTTCTGTTTATTATTATAAAGAAGTTTTATTGTTTTTTAAACAGTAAATAGAAAGAAAACCAGGAAAAACAGTAGAACCAAGACAAACATTAAGACATAGAACAGAAAAAACGGTTAGGTGCTGGAGTCTATACTCTACACTTACTATAAACCAATGCCTATTTCGAATCAGTTTCGTTTTCTGTCCTTTGTTGGTTATTAAGATCTATCCCTTATGCTCCCCTGATATTTTTGCAACCAATTATAAAATCTCTCCCATTTTTTTTCCCCCAAAGTCACTTTCAGGTTTTTCATGTAGCTGTAGCGTTAGTTTATCCGTTTCTGCCGCATCCAACGATTTGAATGTCAATTCTCCTTTTCTCGGGACTTCTTCTTTCTTCCAGTATTTTGCATTCAAAATTCTAGCTGTGGTCCTCTTCTTCTATTCCGATTTATGTCCCGCCCTTCCCGCTAGCGGGCTCAGGGTGGCTCACAACAATTAACCAATGCAATCTTAATTCAGTCGGATAATAAATAACAGTGTTAAATCTACAGTCAAACCAATTTAAAAAACGTTTAAAGCGGGCAGTGCGGTATCTCCCGTGTCAGTCCCTACAGCCGGGAAATGAGCGGGCCGGCACTGAGCCTTCGTGGTCTCACGCAGCAGCAACAGGGAGGCCAGCTGGTAGACACCTGCTGCCTCAAGCAAAAGCCCGGCAGAACAGCTCTGTTTTGCAGGCCCCGCAGAACTGTAAACAGGCCTCGCAGGGCCCCGATCTCGATCGGAAGCATGTTCCGCCAGGCCGGGGCCAGAGCTGAGAAAGCCCCGTCCCTGCTTGAGGCTAGGCGGGTATCTTTCGGGTCGGGGACAACCTGCAGGTGGCTATTTGCAGAGCGCAAGGCTCTGGGGGCACCTGTGGGGAGAGGCGCACGCAACGCTGGCTGGCACGTTAGTGCCCAAAGGGAGTTAGAGTACCCAGAGAAGACTGGAGTCCAGAACTTAGGTGCAAATACAAAGTGAATTTTATTTACACTCTGCCACCACCTATATACAGTTCTCAGTGTCAAAGTGCTTCGCTGCAATCAATCCAAGTGAAGAGCATAAAACCACTGTACACTCTGTACATTTATACAGCCTCTGGCCAATCAGCACACAGCTGATGCAATCCAGATGCAATACTCAGTGTCAGGCTGAACTGCCTCAGACCGGTTATGGCCAGCCTCTTTGCCGTCACATGCTGGCACTAGCTGTCATTCCCTTTGACACTAGATCAAACTCATCTAGGCCAGCCTTACCAAAACCAGTGAATCACAACAGTTTGAGCTTACCCAGTCGACTCACTTCTCTTGCATGGAAACCAGATGTTTGAGTTCAAGGGCTCAGACTCCCAGGCAGTCTGCAGAAAGTGACCAGAATGTGTATCTTCTTAAAATCTCGATTTGAGAGAAGGGAGAAATTTGCGAGCTTGGAGACTCTTGAGGGGAGGGGCTGTGGATTGGCGGCTGAGCCTCTGGTTTGCATGCAGAAGGTCCCAGGTGCATGCAGAAGGTCCGAGGTTAAAAGGGGGCCAGGGAGGTAATGTGCAAGAACCTCTGCCTGAGACCCTGCAGAGCTGCTGCCAGTCTGAGTAGACAATACTGACCCTTAAGGGCCAGCTGGCCTGATTCAGGATCATTCAGTACATATACATTTCTAACTACCAGACAGTTTAGCATCAGTGTTCTAAAAAGTCAAGCCCCAACAGGAATTCCTAGAATAATAACCCGCTTCTCCTTGCAATGAAGTCTTCCAAAAAGGGGGACTGCCTTCTCAGTAGGAAGACTTCATCGCAAGGAGAAGCGGGTCATTATTCTAGGAATTCCCGTTGGGGCTTGACTTTAAAACACCGATGCTAAACTGTTTGGCCGTTAGAAATCTTTATGTACCGAATGTTACTGCTTAATGAATACAGTGAATATTTATACCTGATCAGGATGAAACAATGATATACTATGCACTTTTACTAAATAGTGACTATGAATAGAACACATTAGTTTGTCAGAAGGTTTTTGCAGTGTATATTTATTTGTTGCTGGGCTCTTCCAACACTGCAGCTCAAGTTTCTTCAGCGGATTCAGTATCCGGCAGGTTCATATTGGCTTGTGCCCATGACGTCCTTCCTGCCTCTTAGTTAAATTCTGAACTTCTTGTGAGTTCAGCGGCTCCGAGCCCCGTGTTTGGGGGATGCTCAGCTTCCTAGGTGTGTCTGTTTTGGTGGACCCGCGTGTGGCTGTGTGGCAGAGGGAGCGGTGGCCGCTTCCCGTGACGCTTTTTCTTTCCTCTAGATCCAACCTGGATCCTTTCACTCAGTACAGTGAAGAGCAGATCTGGGATGCTTTGGAGAGGACTCACATGAAGGAATGTGTAAGTACGGCCAGAAGGGGCCGGGGGGCTGATGTGGGCCAACAACTTCAGCACATCTCTTTAGCGAGGGCCCAAAATGGCTGCTTGCAGGCCATAAGGAATTTCGCATCTTTTATCATCCTTCAAGGCAGAAACCCCAAGCGAGAGGGACCAAAAAGGTAGGCCCTGTAGCCTTTGAGAAACCAGACCAAGTGCAAGGGTGATGTAAGAAGAGTCCTGCTGGATCGGACTGTTAGCCCATCGGGTCCAGCATCCCGTCTCACACAGTGGCCAGTAAGTTCCCCTGGAGGGCCAGCAACAGGGCACAGAGGCCGAGGCCTTCATCAGAACATCAGAAGAGCCTTGCCGGATCAGACCAGTGGTCCATCTAGTTGAGCATCCTGTCTCACACTGGACAGTCAGTTCCTCTGGAGGGCCAACAACAGGGCAGAGAGGCTGAGACCATCATAAGAACTTCAGAAGAGCCCTGCTGGATCAGACCAGTGGTCCATCTAGTCCAGCATCCTGTCTCACACAGGGGCCAACCAGTTCCTCTGGAAGTTCAACAACAGGGCATACAGGCCAAGGCCTTCATAAGAACAGAAGACCCCTGTTGGATCAGACCAGTGGGCCATCTAGTCCAGCATCCTGTCTCACACTAGACAGCCAGTTCCTCTGGAGGGCCAACAACAGGGCAGAGAGGCCGAGGCCTTCATAAGAACTTCAGAAGAGCCCTGCTGGATCAGACCAGTGGTCCATCTAGTCCAACATCCTGTCTTGCACTGGACAGCCAGTTCCTCTGGAGGGCCAACAACAGGGCAGAGAGGCCGAGGCCTTCATAAGAACATCAGAAGAGCCTTGCCGGATCAGACCAGTGGTCCATCTAGTTGAGCATCCTGTCTCACACTGGACAGTCAGTTCCTCTGGAGGGCCAACAACAGGGCAGAGAGGCTGAGACCATCATAAGAACTTCAGAAGAGCCCTGCTGGATCAGACCAGTGGTCCATCTAGTCCAGCATCCTGTCTCACACAGGGGCCAACCAGTTCCTCTGGAAGTTCAACAACAGGGCATACAGGCCAAGGCCTTCATAAGAACAGAAGACCCCTGTTGGATCAGACCAGTGGGCCATCTAGTCCAGCATCCTGTCTCACACTAGACAGCCAGTTCCTCTGGAGGGCCAACAACAGGGCAGAGAGGCCGAGGCCTTCATAAGAACTTCAGAAGAGCCCTGCTGGATCAGACCAGTGGTCCATCTAGTCCAACATCCTGTCTTGCACTGGACAGCCAATTCCTATGGAGGGCCAACAACAGGGCACAGAGGCTGAGGCCTTCCGCTGATGTTGCCTCCTGGCTCTGGGAATTCAGAGGATTAGTGCCTCTGAACATGGAGGTTCCCCTCAGTCACAATAGCTAGTAGCCATTGATAGGCTCATCCTCCGTGAATCTATCTAATCCCCTTCCAGAACTGTTTATTGCTGTGGCCATCACTACGTCCTCTGGCAGTGAGTTCCAAAAGGCCCTCTCCGGTGTGCCCACCAAAGAAGCTTCTTTTATGGGACCGTCAAGAGGGCCCTTCCCTGTTACCTTAGTTTCCCGGGCACTATTGCGTGCTACCATTGCCCAGGAGAAGCGTGAATGAGCAGGGGACGTTGGGGCTTGACCCAAGCCCTGTGCCAGCTCAGTAGCCTTTCTTCCTGTGGTAGACAGTGGTGGTCTTGAAGAGGCTTAGCCCCTGCATTGATCACCCTCTTCCCTTATTCTCGTCCAGATTTCTCAGCTGCCCATGAAACTTGAATCCGAAGTGATGGAAAATGGGGAGAACTTCTCCGTCGGGGAGAGGCAGTTGCTCTGCATTGCCAGAGCCCTGCTGCGTCGTTGTAAGGTGAGCAGAAGTAAACCGTCAAGTCTGTCGTTTGAAACTCTGGTTTTTCCTGAGCGATGGCTGCGCTGAAGACAGCCGGCTGGTTCCTACCCTCCAATCCAGAGGAAAGTCCGTCTCTTCCTGTCTGCTTTCTTCACCTGCCCACTCCCCCCAATGTTTAAGGACAGCAGGAGGAGAAGGATTTATACCCCAACCTTCACTATCCAACGGAGTCTCAGAGCAGCTTACAATCTCCTTTCCGTTCCCTCCCCACAACAGACACACTGGGAGGTAGGCGGGCCTGAGAGAACTCTTAACACAAACTGCCCTTTTTCAAGAACAGCTGCGCCAGAGCTATGGCTTGCCCGAGGTCATCCAGCAGGTGCAAGTGGAGGGGTGGGGAATCAAACCCGGTTCTCCCAGATTAGAGTCTGCGCACTTAACCACTACACCAGACTGGCTGAGAACATAAGAGTTGGATCAGGCCAATGGCCCATCCAGTCCAACACTCTGTCACACAGTGGCCAAAAATACCAGGTGCCGTCAGGAGGTCCAGCAGTGGGGCCAGGACACCAGAAGCCCTCCCACTGTTGACCCCCCCCAGCACCAAGAGTACAGAGCATCACTTGCCCAAGACCAAGAGTTCCTATCCATACCTTATGGCTAATAGGCACTGATGGACCTCTGCTCCATAGGACGGACCACTGATGAACTCCTGCTCCATATGATGGACCTCTGCTCCATGTGTTTCTCTCAGCAGTTTTAGTTAATTTTCAGGAGGCCGTACAAGGCAGAGGTTTTTCTGTCAGGCTATTTTAAGCAAAGAATTTGGAGGGAGGACACGGTATCCTGAAATATAGGGCATCTTTGGGATGGGTCCCAAAAGAAGCGGTGGCTCTAAAGTTGGAGGTTTTTAAGCAGAGGCGTCATGGCCGTCTGACAGCAGCGCTGATCCTCTGACTCCTGTGAATGTAGGCAGATCATGAGAAGGGAGGAGGCGGGAAGGGATGAGCCAGTGCTTGGCTCTCAAGGCCCTTCCTTACACGCCCAGGGTAATGCTGATCGCTACTTTGGGGTCAGGAAGGAATTTTTTCTCCAGGCCAGATTGGCCTAGGGCAGGGATGGGCAAACTTGCTCAACGTAAGAGCCACATAGAATAAATTTCAGATGGTTGAGAGCCGCAAGACATGAACAAATATTACGTGCCCATTTTTATTTAGAAAATAGGCAGATTTGCTTTTTATTACCATTAAATGAGACTGCCGAAAATAAAAACAAAAGGGGTAAAAACAGATATTGATAATGATATTTATTTGTCCAATGATATTTATTTGTCTAAGAGAGAGAGAAAGAGGGGGAGGTGGAAAGAAAGAATGAAAGAGGTGGAAAGAAAGAGAGAGAGAGAGAAAAACAAAGAAAGCAAATACAGAGGAGGGACGGGGGAGGGAGGGAGGAAGGGATCAAAGGCATGCCTCCCCTTCACTTCCCCAGCTGCCCTGCTGGGAGCCACACAATATGTGTGAAAGAGCCGCATGTGGCTCCCGAGCCGCAGTTTGCCCACCCCTGGCCTAGGGAGCCTGGACGTTTTTGCCTTCCTCTGGATCTGGGGTCACTGGGGGAGTGGGGGAGGGGTGTAGCTGTGAATTTCCTGCATTGTTTTAGGAGAGTTGGATTAGATGACCCTTGGGGTCCCACCCAGCTGCTGGTGTGACCTTGGGTCAGTTACAAGTTACTCCAGAGCTGTTCTCTCAGGAGCAGTTCTCGAAAGAGCTCTCTCAGCCCCACCTCCCTCCCAGGGTGTCTGTTGTGGGGAGGGGAAGGGAAAGGAGATTGTAAGCTCCTCTGAGACTCCGTCGGGTAGTGAAGGGCGGGGTATAGAAATCCAGTCTCCTCCTCCTCCGCTGCTTCTTCTGTTTCTGCTTCGTTTCCAAAGGCACAAGCCGTTTTCAGTCGTTCATACCCTGGTCTGATCCAATCCTGAAAACTTCAGAAGTTACCTGCCCTTCACCTGGAGCGCAAGCACCCTGTACTGACGAGAATAACCCCATTTGTACACCAAGGTTATCCCCAGCTGCATGGCTTGTATGAATTACGCAGACAGACTTCTGCTCGTGAAGAGCGTGGAGCAGAAGGATCTGCTGCCACTGCCAACAGCTCGAGCTCCTCATTACATACCCGCTGTAAAGCCTGTCTTTTACACCCATAAAGTCTAGAATAGGGGTCCCCAGCCTTTTTTGAGCCTGTGTGCAATTCTAGAATTCCGATACAATGTGGTAGGCGCAGCCACAAAATGGCTTACCAATGTTCCCTCTAAGCTGTGGCATCTTGCGAGCAAAAATTCTACTTTGCGAACTACTGGCCTTAAAGTTGTGAGTGAGCAATTTGGCTGCTGCATAAATCAGTTTGCTCTGGAGCCCTCCTTCCTCGGCTAAGATAGAAATGTGTGAGCCGGAGGCTAAAAAACTGTGAGCTAGCTCACACTAACTCACCTTAGAGGGAACACTGGTGCTTACTCCCCCCCCCCCCCGCCCCGTTTCCCGTGCACTCTGACTCCAATACAATGTGGTGGGCGCAACCACAAAATGGCTGCTGCAGGGGTTGGAGCGCACCTCAAAATGGCTGCTGCAGGGGGTGGAGCATGCCACAAAATGGCTGCTGCAGGGGGTGGAGCTAGCCGCAAAATGGGAGCAGTGGGAGGTGGAGCTAGCCACAAAATGGTGGCAGCAGGGGGTGGAGCTAGCCACAAAATGGTGGCAGCAGCTTATCATCAGTCACACAGTTGAAGGTCTTTGTGCTGCGGTGGCAGCTGCCGCCAAAGCAGTGTCTTTAAAAATCTGCACAGCCGATAAGATCTCTGTGGCCAGTCAGAAGCCCTGCTAGGCAAAAGCCTCACCTGGCCCCGCCCACTCTCTAGGAACACTTGGTGGGCACAAGAAAGGGTGTTGGCAAGGACCACCATGCCCCTGGGCAGCATGTTAGGGATTCCTGGTCTAGAAACATCTTTTCCCCCTATACAACGAATGCTGTGCTTTTCAGAAAGCACACTGCTTTGGTTAATGCCAGCCTCCGTAGGCCTGTTGTTCTTGTTCGGAGTTTCAGGATACCACGCAGCTCCAATCGCGACCAGTTTGGCGTAGTGGTTAAGTGCGCGGACTCTAATCTGGGAGAACTGGGTTTGATTCCCCGTTCCTCCACTCGCAGCTGCTGGATGACCTTGGGCAAGCCATCGTTCTGTCAGAGCTGTTCTCTCAAGGACAGTCCTGGAAAGAGCTCTCTCAGCCCCACCTCCCTCCCAGGGTGTCTTTTGTGGGGAGGGGAAGGGAAGGGAGTTTGTGAGCCGCTCTGAGACTCCAAGTGAAGGGTGGGGTATAAATCCAGTCTCTTCTCCGTTGTCACCTTCTCTTGCCTCTGCTGTCGCAGGCTGCCGGATCGCCAGCACGAGAAGCCTTACGGGGCCATCTTTTGTAAACGTGCGTGTCCCGGGGTTCACATCCCTCCAATGTTCCCTCTAAGCGGTGGAGTCTTGTGAGCAAAAATTCTACTTTGTGAGCTACCTGTATTAAAGCTGTGAGCCGAGCGATTTGCCTGCTGCATAAATCAGTTTGCACTGGAGCCCTCCTTCCCGAGCGAAGACAAAAATGTGTGAGCCGGAGGCTAAAGAATTGTGAGCTACCTCACGCTGACTCAGCTTAGGGGGAACACTGCTTAACTCTCAGGCTGCAGTGGCTTCGATTCCATCTGAAACAGTAGAGCCAACCAGAGGGAGGAGCTATATAGGGAAACTGGGTGCTTCCTCCCCCCTGCCCCATTTCCTGTGCACTCCGACCTGGGTGTCCCCCGAATATCTCCAGTCATCATTTCATCGCCATTGACCGCGGAAACTTCTCTTGATGTCTCGTGCGGGGAGAGGAGCGTCTTCATTTTTAAATCTCCTTCGTGCCGTGCTCAGGTCCTGATCCTGGACGAGGCGACAGCCGCCATGGATACAGAGACGGACCTGCTGATCCAGGAAACGATCAGAGAGGCGTTCGCCGACTGCACGATGCTGACCATCGCTCACCGCCTGCATACGGTGCTGGGCTCCGACCGGATTATGGTGCTGGTGCAAGGACAGGTCAGGAAGATACGAACGCTCCACCTTTGAGGGTTAAAATAGAGTTGAGGGGGGTGCGGTGAAGCGGCCTGATAGAAACGGGGAGGGTGTCTGGCAAGCCGAGCTTTCAGAGGAGGCTGGGATTGGCTTGGTTTCACTGCTATTTATCGCGACCGACCAATAATGTGTGAGGAGGCAGCCGTAGCTTACTGGCAGAGTACCTCCTTGGCATGCAGAAGGTCCCAGGTTCAGTCCCCGGCATCTCCAGTTAAAAGGACCAGGCAGGAGGTGATGGGAAAGACCTCAGCCTGAGACCCTGGAGAGCTGTAAAGAGGGGCTGTGGCTGAGTGGAAGAGCCTCTGCAAGGCATGCAGAAGGTCCCAGGTTCAGTCCCCGGCATCTCCAGTTGAAAGGACCAGGCAGGAGGTGATGGGAAAGGCCTCAGCCTGAGACCCTGGAGAGCTGTAAAGAGGGGCTGTGGCTGAATGGAAGAGCCTCTGCCTGGCATGCAGAAGGTCCCAGGTTCAGTCCCCGGCATCTCCAGTTAAAAGGACCAGGCAGGAGGTCATGTGAGAGACCTCAGCCTGAGACCCTGGAGAGCTGTAAAGAGGGGCCGTGGCTGAGTGGAAGAGCCTCTGCCTGGCATGCAGAAAGTCCCAGGTTCAGTCCCCGGCATCCCCAGTTAAAAGGACCAGGCAGGAGGTCATGTGAGAGACCTCTGCCTGAGACCCTGGAGAGCTGTAAAGAGGGGCTGTGGCTGAGTGGAAGAGCCTCTGCCTGGCATGCAGAAAGTCCCAGGTTCAGTCTCCGGCATCCCCAGTTGAAAGGACCAGGCAGGAGGTCATGTGAGAGACCTCAGCCTGAGACCCTGGAGAGCTGTAAAGAGGGGCTGTGGCTGAGTGGAAGAGCCTCTGCCTGGCATGCAGAAAGTCCCAGGTTCAGTCCCCGGCATCCCCAGTTAAAAGGACCAGGCAGGAGGTCATGTGAGAGACCTTAGCCTGAGACCCTGGAGAGCTGTAAAGAGGGGCTGTGGCTGAGTGGAAGAGCCTCTGCCTGGCATGCAGAAGGTCCCAGGTTCAGTCCCTGGCATCTCCAGTTAAAAGGACCAGGCAGGAGGTCATGTGAGAGACCTCAGCCTGAGACCCTGGAGAGCTGTAAAGAGGGGCCGTGGCTCAGTGGAAGAGCCTCTGCCTGACATGCAGAAAGTCCCAGGTTCAGTCCCCGGCATCCCCAGTTAAAAGGACCAGGCAGGAGGTCATGTGAGAGACCCTCAGCCTGAGACCCTGGAGAGCTGTAAAGAGGGGCTGTGGCTGAGTGGAAGAGCCTCTGCCTGGCATGCAGAAAGTCCCAGGTTCAGTCCCCGGCATCTCCAGTTAAAAGGACCAGGCAGGAGGTCATGTGAGAGACCTCAGCCTGAGACCCTGGAGAGCTGTAAAGAGGGGCTGTGGCTGAGTGGAAGAGCCTCTGCCTGGCATGCAGAAGGTCCCAGGTTCAGTCCCCGGCATCCCCAGTTGTAAGGACCAGGCAGGAGGTCATGTGGGAGACCTCAGCCTGAGACCCTGGAGAGCTGTAAAGAGGGGCCGTGGCTGAGTGGAAGAGCCTCTGCCTGGCATGCAGAAAGTCCCAGGTTCAGTCCCCGGCATCCCCAGTTAGAAGGACCAGGCAGGAGGTCATGTGAGAGACCTCAGCCTGAGACCCTGGAGAGCTGTAAAGAGGGGCTGTGGCTGAGTGGAAGAGCCTCTGCCTGGCATGCAGAAGGTCCCAGGTTCAGTCCCCGGCATCCCCAGTTGTAAGGACCAGGCAGGAGGTCATGTGGGAGACCTCAGCCTGAGACCCTGGAGAGCTGTAAAGAGGGGCCGTGGCTGAGTGGAAGAGCCTCTGCCTGGCATGCAGAAAGTCCCAGGTTCAATCCCCAGCATCTCCAGTTAAAAGGACCAGGCAGGAGGTGATGGGAAAGGCCTCAGGCTGAGACCCTGGAGAGCTGTAAAGAGGGGCTGTGGCTGAGTGGAAGAGCCTCTGCTTGGCATGCAGAAGGTCCCAGGTTCAGTCCCCGGCATCCCCAGTTAAAAGGACCAGGCAGGAGGGGATGGGAAAGACCTCAGCCTCAGACCCTGGAGAGCAGCTGCCAGTCTGAGTAGACAATACTGACTTTGATGGACCGAGGGTCTGATTCAGGATAAGGCAGCTTCATGTATTTCTGTGTGGGCACACCAAGGTGCTTTGCCACAAGGGAGCTTCGGACAGCATCAGAACATTCTGCTTGGGGGTGACAGAGAAGGTTAGCAGCAGACCCAATTTATGGACAGACCGATCTTTTGGGGATAGATCCAGATGGGCAGAGCCGTGTCTGTCCGTAGCACTAGGAAAGAGCCAGAGTCCAGCAGCACCTTAAAGACTAACAGAATCCGTGGCCGGGGAGGAGCTTTCGTGAGTATCCGAAGAAGTGAGTGGTGACTCACAAAAGCTCCCACTCCGTCACACATATTGCAGGGGAGCGATGTCACGAGTAACTCTAATTCTCCAACATTTCTGGCAGGAGCTCCGTCTAACAGGATGCCTGTTAAAGCGAACATATTGTTTAAGAAATGTTTCCTTGCATGCACCGAGGCCACCTTTGGCCGTGCGGAGAAGAGCCCTCTGCTGCGGTAGCAGCTGCTGTCAAAGCGACTTTTAAACATCTGCACGGCCAATCACAAGCCCCGCTGGGGAAGTGCCCTCCCTGTCCCCACCCACTTTCCAGAAACACTTGGTGGGCGCCAGGAACTGTGACGGAGGGCGACGTGGTGCCCACAGGCACTGTGTTGGGAACCCCTGTTGTAGACGACTGGGCTTATGTATAGCGCTGTAAACTTTGAACGAACGGCGGCTTACGATGCTCGTATACAACATGTGAAGTTCCCATCAAGCCCCGGGACAGAATCTGGCAGCTTTTCACCCAGTGGAAAGGAAACTCTGGGGGGGGGGGAATGGGTTTAAACATGAGTCAGAGCTTTCTAGCTATAAAAAGCACTTCCGCAGCTCTTTTAGAGAAGGTCTGAGAAACTCTCTGGGAGGCTTAAGAACATAAGAACAGAAGAGAAGCCCATGTTGAATCAGGCCAACGGCCCATCTAGTCCAAAACTCTGTCACACAGTGGCCAAAATATACCAGGTGCCATCAGGAGGTCCAGCAGTGGGGCCAGGAGACTAGAAGCCCTCCCACTGCTGCCCCCACCCCCGCACCAAGAATAGAGTGCATCACCTGCCCCAGACTGAGAGTTCCTATAAGAACATAAGAACATAAGAGAAGCCAATGTTGAATCAGGCCAATGGCCCATCTAGTCCAACACTCTGTCACACAGCGGCCAAAAATACCATGTGCTATCAGGAGGTCCAGCAGTGGGGCCAGGACACTAGAAGCCCTCCCACTGCTGCCCCCCCAGCACCAAGAGTAGAGTGCATCACCTGCCCCAGACTGAGAGTTCCCATCTATACCCTGTGGCTAATAGCCACTGATGGACTTCTGCTCCATATGTTTATCTAATTCCCTCTTATCTAATTCCCTAATAGCCACTGATGGACTTCTGCTCCATATGTTTATCTAATTCCCTCTTATCTAATTCCCTAATAGCCACTGATGGACTTCCGCTCCATATGCTTATCTAATTCCTGCTTGAAACTGTCCATGCTTGTAGCTGCCACCACCTCCTGTGGCAGTGAGTTCCATATGTTAATCACTCTTGTTAGGCTTGTTAGGGCTCGGACAGGAACTCGATGGGGAAACTTTAAATAACGGGGTTAAGATGAGCGCTGAGATGTGCTAGATCAGAAATCCCCAACTTTGCAGAAACGTGGGGGGGGGGGTGCTGCTGCTGTGATTTTGACAAAGGGGTACTCGGGCTGACACAATATGGCTGCCTTGGAGGAGGGGGCATTCAGGGTTTGGTTGCCACAGGGGTGGTCCAGTTCACAAAACGGTAGCCAAGGGAACTTGGGGGAAGAATTTCTTTTTTAGTGTTGAAAGAACAGGGAGGATTTGCTGCCTGTGCATTCACAAGGGAAGTATTGCCAAGCCCAGTGAAAATCTCGGGTTTACGACCAAGCCAAGGGGAAACAGTGGTGATACACCTGCCCGGAAAGGGTTCGGTACTTTGCAAGTCAGTTTGATGGTAGGCAGCAAAACCAGAAGGCCATTGGGGTCCCCCCCGTGTTCCTTTCAAAAACTTTTGGATGTTCCCCCACATCACCACCCAGGCTTTATAGGTTAAGTGAGCACTAGGAAACCCACCAGCATGTGCCACGGTGCACCGGGCGCCGTATCGTAGATAACCGGACTAGATGATCCGCCGTGACCATTTTTCCATTCCGATGGGTCCGGCGCTGCCGTGTTCCGGAACGTTCCCTTCTGGCAGACTGAACAGGGCTCATCTCTCGCAATCACTGACCATCTTCCCGGCTGATTTGTTTCAGGTGGTGGAATTTGACACCCCGTCCGCCCTTCTGTCGAACGAGAACTCTCGCTTCTACGCCATGTTCGCTGCTGCAGAAAACAAGATAACCGTCAAGGGCTAAAACTTCAGGGCAACGTCACTTTAACCAGGAGGCGACCACTTCCTGCCTGTGGCAGGCAGAGCCCCTCCTCTTCCTCCTCCATCTCCACGACCTCCCGAGAGTTCATTGCCTCCCCCCCCTTTTTTTTTAAATTTTTAGCATTGTGGGTCAGGATCCAACGTTTTTTCTTTCTTTTTTTTTAAGTACTGTAAGGAAGATTCTTTATGGCTTTTATTACGGTATTTATTCCATATTCTCGTTACTAATTTTTGTTCGTTTGTTATTAAATGCACTCTACAAAAAAACAGGAATGGCTCAGGGAGCCATAACTATAAATGTATCAAGAGGCCTATATTGAAGCTTTATACATGTAGTTATATCTATACAGAATTCTGTACATAGCCTATATTTACAGTGGAAATGTAAGCCGTTTATTTTATATTAAAATGAGCGCTGCGTTTAATACCGGCGCATATTCTTTTCTAGCGTTTTTGTACGGTTTTATGGTACCGGGGATCCCGGCGTCTGCCGACCTGCAGTCGGACACCTTTCTCGTCCCCCGCAGTCGGCTTTCTCTCGCGCCGGATTTTTCCCCAGGTCTCCGGATGGGGGAGTGATGCTTTGCAGTCGTGTGTCCCCTTTGTGTAATTTTTGTCTTTTTGTCCTTGCACAGACGGGGAGGGGCGGGTGGCGGGGACACTCTACACCGATGTGACTCGGACATCGGGCCCATTGGTAGGGCGCGCGGAAGGAGCAAGCGGCTTAATTCCCAGGGTTGCGGGGTGGTGGAGGCCGTGTTTCCAGGAGTGGGGTACAATGATAGTAGAATGTGCACCCTCCTGCGTTAAAGGGAGCAAAAGAACATTCTCTGTCAGGAGAACTTCCCAACTTTGTAAAAGGAACCCCCAACTCCTCCCGTTTCACCGGCCAACCTCCCCTCGCCCAGAACCATAAATTTAACTGTCGCAATGAGCTTCTCAAAAGATCGGGGTCCCTCCTGCCGGATCCAGTAGTTTCAAAGCTTTCCTCAGCCGAATTCTTGATCTTAGAGATGCTCAATACCTCACCTGGACAGGCCTCCTCCAAGGTCGGCTTTGATCGACGTGCGCCACGACGAACCATTTCCGCTCACGCCCAACGGCGTCGACACCCCTTTCCCCGGCGATTTGCCTTTTAAAAAAAAAAAAAACAAGAAAAGAGCAGGGTTCCTGCCCATCAGGGTTTGACACTGGTGTAGGAAAGTTTTTATTTTTCTTACTGTAAAGAGACCCACCTCAGGTTGCTGAGTCCTGTGTGGTACGTTACCATGGTGACTGTACGCCATCCCCCCTGTCGCGTGGGACCAGTAGCACGGTCAGTCCTGTAATAGCTGTGACTTTTAATTGATCAGCGTTGCATGTCTTTTGGTTTGGGGTTCGTCCTTTGTTTTCTTCCCCCTTCCCGTCCAGCCGGGACGTTTCATAGCCTTAGCATGTTTTGCAAAAACCATCGAGAGGAAGGAAAAAAAAATCCGAAAAAGTGAATAAAAACTATTTTGGGTTTTGTAAAAGTCTCGTGTGAAGGTGTGGTTTTTTTAAAAAAAGAAATCTTTGCGCGTTCAGTGCCGTTAAGTCATAAGAATGTAAGAGAAGCCCATGTTGGATCAGGCCAATGGCCCACCCAGTCCAACACTCTGTCACACCGTGGCCAAAAATACCAGGTGCCATCATAGAATCATAGAATGTTAGAGTTGGAAGGGACCTTGCAGGCCATCTAGTCCAACCCCTGCACTCTGCAGGAGCAGAGCCGAAACCCCTACATACCTACAACATACCCGAAAGATGGTTGTCCAGTCTCCTCTTGAAAACGTCCAGCGAAGGAGCATCCACCACCTCCCGAGGCAGTCTGTTCCACTGCTCAACCACTCTGACAGTCAGGAAGTTTCTCCTGATATTAAGCCGGTAACGACTCCCTTGTAATTTCCACCCATTAGATCTAGTCTTGCACTCCGGAGCAAGAGAGAATAGATCCACTCCATCTTCTACATGACAGCCCTTCAAATACTTGAAGACTGCAATCATGTCCCCTCTAAACCTTCTCTTTTCCCAGGCTAAACATACCCAACTCCCTCAGCCTTTCCTCATAAGACTTGGACTCCAACCCTCTCACCATCCTGGTCGCCCTCCTCTGGACCTGCTCGAGTTTGTCAACATCCTTCCGAAAATGTGGTGCCCAAACCTGGACACAGTACTCCATCAGGAGGTCCAGCAGTGGGGCCGGGACACTAGAAGCCGTCACGCTTCGAACTCATGGCAACCCTAAGAATTCATTTCCTCCAAAAACATCCTATCAGAGAGCCAGTTTGGTGTAGTGGTTAAGTGCGTGGACTCTTATCTGGGAGAACCGGGTTGGATTCCCCACTCCTCCACTCGCAGCTGCTGATGTGACCTTGGGTCAGTCACAAGCTCTGGCACAGCTGTTCTCTCAAGGACAGTTTCTGTCAAAAGTTCTCTCAGCCTCACCCACCTCACAGGGTGTCTGTTGTGGGGAGGGGAAGGGAAAGGAGTTTGTAAGCTGCTCTGAGACGCCTTTGGGCAGTGAAGGGCGGGGTATAAATCCAATCTCCTCCTCTTCTTCTTCTTTTCCTCCCCCTCCCCACAACAGACACCCTGTGAGGTAGGTGGGGCTGAAAGGGCTCTCTCGAGGCTCATTTGACTGTAAGGTTCACTGGTTAAGTGCGCGGACTCTTATCTGGGAGAACCGGGTTTGATTCCCCACTCCTCCACTTGCACCTGCTGGTGTGACCTTGGGTCAGTCACAAGCTCTGGCACAGCTGTTCTCTCAAGGACAGTTTCTGTCAGAAGTTCTCTCAGCCCCACCTACCTCACAGGGTGTCTGTTGTGGGGAGGGGAAGGGAAGGGAAAGGAGTTTGTGAGCCGCTCTGAGACTCCCTTGGGCAGTGAAGGGCGGGGTATAGATCCAAACTCTTCTTCTTCTTCTTCTTCTTCTTCATTAACAGCCTTGCTCGGGGGCTTGCAAATGGAGGGGCCACAGTTTCCTTGATTTGAGTCAAGCCACCTCCGTAGAACCACAGCATTGGAAGGGGCCCTACAGGCCATCGAGTCCAATGCAGGATCAGCCCAGAGCATCCCTGACCAGTGTTGGTCCAGCTGCTGCTTGAAGACTGCCAGGGAGGGGAGCTCACCACCTCCCAAGGCAGCTAATTCCACCGTGGCACAACTCAGTGACTGTAAAAAAAAGTTTTCCCTGATATCGAGCCGGGACCTCTCCGCCCTTCATTTAAACCCATGATTGCGAGTCCTCTCCTCTGCTGCCAACAGGAACGGCTCCCTGCCTTCCTCTAAGCGAGAGCCCTTCAAAGACTTCAAGAGAGCCATCCTGTCCCCCCCACAACCTCCTCTTCTCCCGACTGAACCTTCCCAAGTCCCTCGGCCTCTCCTCCTAGGGCTTCTTGGTCTCCGGGCCCCCGATCACCCTCGTCGCTCTCCTCCGCACCTGCTCCATCCTGTCCACATCCTTTCTGAAGTGAGGCCTCCAGAACTGCACACAAGACTCCCGGTGTGGCCTGACCAATGCAGTGTACAGTGGGACTAGGACATCTCGCGATTTGGATGTTATCCCTCCGTTGATGCACCACAAGATGGCATTTAGCCATTTCCCCACTGCCTTCATCTTTTCCTAGCGTTACTGCACTTTTTCTGTGCAAAAAGATTCAGGTGAGGGGTAGCCGTGTTAGTCAGAAGCGGCAGAACAAAGTTTGAGCCCCGGGGCACCTTTAAGACCAGCGAAGTTTATTCGAGGTATAAGCTTTGTGTGCACGCCCACTTCCAGTTTGGTCTTTGCATCTGGTAAACATAAAGGTTATGCTGTATGCTAATCTGCTGCTCACCCTCTACCTATACGTATGGACTGGTATCTTCCATTTCAATGTATCTGAAGAAGTGTGCGTTCACACGAAAGATTGCCAAGGTCTTCCTAAGAACATCAGAAGAGCCCTGCTGGATCAGACCAGTGGTCCCTCTAGTCCAGCATCCTGCCTCACCCAGTGGCCAACCAGTTCTTCTGGAGGGCCAACAACAGGGCACAGAGGCTGAGGCCTTCATGAGAACATCAGAAGAACCTGGCTGGATCAGACCAGTGGTCCACCTAGTCCAGCATCCTGTCTCACACAGTGGCCAACCACTTCCTCTGGAGGGCCAACAACAGGGCACAGAGGCCGAGGCCTTCATAAGAACATCAGAAGAA
>JAPDNY010000653.1:0-28778 GCA_029375565.1 Gekko gecko
TTAGTGTGAGCTAGCTCACAGTTTGTTGGCCTCCAGCTCACACATTTTTGTCTCAGCTCCGGAAGGAGGGCTCCAGAGCAAGCTAATTTAAGAACATAAGAACATAAGAACATAAGAGAAGCCAATGTTGAATCAGGCCAATGGCCCATCTAGTCCAACACTCTGTCACACAGCGGCCAAAATATACCAGGTGCCATCCGGAGGTCCAGCAGTGGGGCCAGGGCTCCAGAAGCCCTCCCACTGCTGCCCCCTCCAGCACCAAGAATAGAGTGCATCACCTGCCCCAGACTGAGAGTTCCCATCCATACCCTGTGGCTAATAGCCAATGGAGGACTTCTGCTCCATATGTTTATCTAATTTCCTCTTGAAACTGTCCATGCTTGCAGCTGCCACGACCTCCTGTGGCAGTGAATTCCATATGTTAATCACTCTTTGGGTGAAGAAGTATTTCCTTTTATCTGTTTTAACCCGACTGCTCAGCAATTTCATAGAGTGCCCACGAGTTCTTGTATTGTGAGAAAGGGAGAAAAGTACTTCTTTCTCAACCTGCTCAATCCCATTCATAATCTTATAAACCTCGATCATGTCACCCCTCAGCCGTCGTTTCTCCAAGCTAAAGAGCCCCAAGCATTTTAACCTTTCTTCATAGGGAAGGTGTTCCAACCCTTTTATCATTCTAGTTGCCCTTCTCTGCACTTTTTCCAATGCTATAATATCCTTTTTGAGATGTGGTGACCAGAACTGTACACAGTATTCCAAATGAGGTCGCACCAATGATTTATACAGGGGCATGATGATACTGGCTGATTTGTTATCAATTCCCTTCCTAATAATCCCCAGCATAGCGTTGGCCTTCTTTATTGCAGCTACACATTGTGTAGACATTTTCAGCGAGTTATCCACTACGACTCCAAGATCTCTCTCTTGGTCCGTCTCTGCCAGATCAGACCCCATCAATGTGTATTTATATTTAGGATTTTTGGCTCCAATGTGCATCACTTTGCACTTGGCCACATTGAACCCCATTTGCCACGTTGACGCCCACTCACCCATCCTCAACAGATCCCTTTGGAGTGCCTCACAATCCTCCCTGGTTTTCACCACCCTGAACAACTTCGTGTCATCTGCAAATTTAGCCACATCACTGCTTACTCCCAATTCCAAATCGTTAATAAACAAGTTAAAAAGCATCGGACCGAGTACTGATCCCTGTGGTACCCCACTGCTTACCACCCTCCACTGAGAAAGTTTCCCATTTATACTCACTCTCTGTTTCCTATTTATAAGCCAGTTTTTGATCCACAAGAGGACTTGTCCTTTTATCCCATGACTATTGAGCTTACTTAGGAGCCTTTGATGAGGAACTGTATCAAAAGCTTTCCGGAAGTCAAGGTAAATAATATCTATTGGGTCCCCCTTGTCCACATGTTTGTTCACTCCCTCAAAAAACACTAACAGGTTAGTGAGACAAGATCTTCCTTTACAGAACCCATGCTGAGTCTGCCTCAATAGTTTTTGTTCATCAATGTGCCTACTAATTCTTTCCTTAATAACAGTTTCCACCAATTTACCCGGTATCGATGTCAGACTGACTGGCCTGTAATTTCCTGGATCTCCCCTGGAGCCCTTTTTAAAGATGGGAGTGACATTAGCTACCTTCCAGTCCTCAGGAATGGAGGCAGATTTTAAATTTATGCAGAAGCCAAATCGCTCGCTCACAAATTGAATGCCAGTAGCTCACAAAGCAGAATTTTTGCACACAGCTTAGAGGGAGCATTGGTTATGGGACCTTTATATCATGGCCAGAATCACTGACAACATACCGTGCCTTACCCTCCCAAACATCCTCATCCAACTTTCTGGCCATTTGGTTCCCCATAGTGGAATATGTGACAAAAGAACCTGATATTCCTGATGTAACTGATACTCTGCGGGAATTTTGAAAGATCTTTCAGGACTTTTAACATCCAGATTAAAGTGGAGAAAAGGAAAATTGGGCAAATATGGTTTACTCACTTGCTTATTGGATGTATCCAGATAATCCTATGTGTATTTTGGTTCATTTATTGATTATTGGTGCATCTTTGCTATTGTACTACATTGCACTGTCTCATCTTGTTATGCTTACTATGAGAAAATGCAATAAACCATTTTTTAAAAAGAAGAAGACACTGACCCCCATATTCTATGCATTCTCCCTGCTTTGCACACACAACCCCCCCACTAACAGTCAAAGCTGGTGCATCCAGGTCTGGTCTCAAAATTGCTCAGCAGCGCCCTGTAAGATGCACGTAATAGCACTGGCAGGCATCCCTTATCCACCCGTGACGCACTGCCTCGACGTCACCCGAGATACCGGAAGAGCCTTACCACTGCCCACCATGCCCATGGCGAAGATGGAGTTGTAGGACACCTCCGGGTCGGCGTCGTGGGAGAACTTGCTGAGGGTGTCCAGGATGTTCAGGCGGGGGTTGGAGACCGAGATGAGGGCCAGGGCCAGGGGCACGGCTCGGCGAAGGGTCGGCTCCCCGTACCGCAGCTACAGAAGACAGGTGGGAAAAGGTTTAGGGTCCCCGGAGGTCCATCAAGACTACTTTAGACTGCAGGTGAGCGGCAGGCTCCCAACCGCTTGACTCACCCGCCACAATTTCAACCCCGTGGTTCTCCATCTTTCTACCACGAGCTTCTACAGCAGGGGTCCCCAACTTGGTGCCCAAGGGCACCATAGCATTGTCGACACCTTTTCTGGGTGCCTGCCAAGTGCTTTTAGGAAGTGGGAGGAGCCAGGTAGAGCTTCTGCCCAGCACGGCTTCTGATGGACTACTGGAGATTGGATTGGCTGTGCAGATTTTTAAAAACCGTTGCTTAGGCAGCAAATGCCACCACAGCACAAGGACCTGCACTGTGTTACTTAATTTAAGCTGTGACATTCGTATTGCGGCTGGCTCCGCCTCCTTTGACGGCCATTTTGTTGCGGCGCCCACTGTGCTGTGTCAGCATTCCAAATGAGCCCAGCAGGCTCAGAAAGGTCGGGGACCCCTGGTCTACGGGTCATAGTACAGACCAAAGGACAGGCTTATGCCCTTCAGCTCCTGGGACAGCAAAAAAATTTCAGGCTTCTAGGAGATCGCTTGGAACGTTTTTATCACAAGGTCCATCCAAATGGCTTGACGGAGCTCGAAAACGACATCCAGCTCATGGGGGGGGGGATCAAAGGCTAAAATGCCAACCAATTAAAACAGCTGATTTGATCTCCAAGGCTTCGTATTCATCCTGCACTCCTCCTCCCCAACATCTCAGCCATTTCGGGAAATGCTCCCAGCTCACACCTTCATATGGCTGGGCGACAACAGCACGGTTTCTTCATTCCAGCCACCCTCACACCTGATATTCTACCCTCTTCGTGGATGAGGCAAATTGATTTTCCCCAAGTGATTTGCTCCCGACCACCCGCAGAGGCCTAGATCGGGGGTCCCCGACCTTTTCGAGCCTGCGGGCACTCCTGGAGTTCTGATACAGGGCGGTGGGCTCAGCCACAAAATGGCTGCCACGAAATTACTGCTGTAGGAGAGGGGGCCAGGCATACAACGGCTGCCACAGTTTACCTTCAGCCACACAGCATGCTGCAGTGACAGCTGCAAACACAGCAATGTGTTTAAAAATCTGCACAGCCAATCAGAACTCCAGCAGCCAATCAGAAACCTAGCTGGGCAAAGTGCCCACCTGACCCCACCCACTTGCTAAAAACAGCGTCAAAGGGCACTATGTTGGGGACCCACGGCCTAGATCCTGAACTGGCTGTGAACCGCAGCCAAGCAATGTTCTGGACCACTCGGATACTGGTCCAGGAATCTGCGAAGAATACAGGGTGAGGCAGGTTCACCCTCCACACAAAACCCTTTCAAGCTCAGAACTCTAGACGTAAGTGAAAATTAACATTGGTCATCCTACAGAAAGTATAACACAGCCCATGTTTTAAGCTAGCGTTCCAGGGGTTTCCCAGAGATCTGGCCCGGTCTGCGGTATTGATATATTGATATGGGCCCATTTGGAATCAGAAGGCCTTCTGTACGCCTCCCACCCCACCCCTTTGGGGGCATCAAGGATGAAGAGAAGAATAGATTGATTTATACCCCGCCCTTCACTACCCGAAGGGGTCTCAAGAGTGATTTACAATCACTTTCCCTTCCCCTCCCCACAACAGACACCCTCTGAGGTAGGTGGAGCTGAGAGAGCACGCTCAAAAACTGCTATGAGAGAACTTGTGACTGACCCAAGGTCACACCAGCAGCTGCAACTGGAGGAGTGGGGAATCAAACCCGGTTCTCCACACTCTGAATCACTACACCAAATTGGCTCACAATTTCCACATCACAGCACGTAGGAAGGTGCAAACATGAATCCGAACAACATTTAGGATATAGTCTGGGGTAAAGCACACGTTTTGCATGCAGAAGGTCTCCTGGCATCTTAACACAACAGGGTCTCCGACAGGTAGCTCATGAGCTACTGGCAGCTCACTGACGGGGCTGTAAAAAAGCTCTTGCATCCCCTAGGCTTTTTGCTGTGGTGAGCCACTTTTTAAAAAAAGACATACAGCCTCACGCAAATTAACAAAATGGCAAAAGCCAGGAACCCACTTGTATGGACCTTGTGAGCCACAAACTCGTGTTGTTCAGTCGCACAGTCGAGTCCGACTCTTTGCGACCCCATGGACCAGTTTACGCCAGGCCCTCCTGTCTTCCGCTGTCCGCTGAAGTTTGCTCAATTAAGCTCAATTAAGCTCACAAGCTCAGAAACACACAAAAACAGGAGAGGATCCAAGATGGCGTTGAGGCTGCAGCACCGATTAACAACGCTCCGCAAGTCACTTTCTTTATTCTTTCCCTTATTTCTATTTCACTTTTTATCGCTACGTGATTTACCTCCGCTTGTTATTGCTGACCACAAAAACAGATCGCAAAAGACCTGCTCTCGGCTTCGCCCCAAAAAGCTTTTTATTTTACGCTGCTTAGCCAATAGCTTACGTCTCTGGGGTCCTTCCTAGTCCACCCCCCCCCCCGTGTTTCTAGGGCCGAACAAAACCTGGCGACCCGCAGGGGAGCTAAGGATATTTTCCATTACTCAGAAGTAGCTCTCCTTGAAGAACAGGTGGATAAGCCATGAGTTATGCGAACACCTTTGTAGCAGAGAGGAAAACAACAACAATTGTCAAGCAGAATAGCCAGTTTGGTGTAGTGGTTAAGTGCATGGACTTTTATCTGGGAGAACCGGGTTTGATTCCCCACTCCTCCACTTGCACCTGCTGGTGTGACCTTGGGTCAGTCACAAGCTCTGGCACAGCTGTTCTCTCAAGGACAGTTTCTGTCAGAAGTTCTCTCAGCTCCCACCTCCCTCACAGGGTGTCTGTTGTGGGGAGGGGAAGGGAAAGGAGTTTGTCAGCCGCTCTGAGACGCCTTTGGGCAGTGAAGGGCGGGGTATAAATCCAATCTCTTCTTCTTCTTCTACCTCACAGGGTGTCTGTTGTGGGGAGGGGAAGGGAAAGGAGTTTGTCAGCCACTCTGAGACGCCTTTGGGCAGTGAAGGGCGGGGTATAAATCCAAACTCTTCTTCTTCTTCTTTTGAAACGACATGGACACAATGGACTGGTCTAGATCTGAGAAAGGTGCACACAAAACGAGATGATATGCATAATCCATTGTGTGGTGGTGTTTGAATTACACTGAGTAAACTGGATTTTGGAACAAGAGCCTTTCAGTCAGTGGAGACTTTTGTGACGTAACACATCACAGTTGTTGTTCTCCTCTCTACTTCCTTCCTGTGACCTCTCTCCTTTGTTACCACCTTGGTAGCAGCAGCTGAATGTGATCCGGGCTTAGCTGATTCCCCCTCTTGTTTACAAGGAGGGAGGCAAAGCCGGCCAGGGGTACAGACCCAAGGAAAAGAGCCAGAGAGCTTTTGGCCCCGGCTCTCATTCTGCGGCTTGGCATCTGTGGCTCTGCGTGAACTGTTGGATGAAACGGCACTTCCCTCTGGCAAACTGTTTATGGGGATTAGCACCTAGACAGCCTTGCCTCACCAGGGCTGGACTAAGAGGCGTTTTTACAGTCTGACACAGCCACGTGAGACTGCTTGCCCCCCCAACAGACGAGGCACCAAACTCACCAGGTGACCAAAGGTGCGCAGAGCCATCTCAGCCCCGATCTCTTCTCCCATGGCAATGAGCGCGATCCCCAACACTGCTACGCCCTGCAAAAGGGGGGGGAGAAGAGGCATGTTTGAATCTGCAAGGCACCTTGTGACATGGACACAATGGACTGGTCTGGATTTGGCCCGCGCCCCTCAAAGCTACACCCAAGGTCTGTTTTGGAGGAAAAGAGCTGCCCACTGGAATGTTCTCCTCCCACCCACTCCAAACACATACACACACACACTCACACACAAGTATTCAGCTACTCAGAAAATTTCTGCTTGTAGACACCTCCACCCCCAACTATGACCAGCCTATGGATCAGCAGGCCCATATATGCTATGATTGCGGTATACGAAAACCAAAGTTGGAACCTGCAGCAATATCATAGCTCTGCTTCTGACACATCAGGTGTTGCTACCCACTGTCAGATCCACAGTCAGAATGCAGAGCAGGAAAGAGAGCCTATGCTCCCTTCTAAGCTGTGGAGTCCTGTGAGCAAAAATTCTACTTTGTGAGTTACTGGGCATTAAAAGTAGTGAGCGAGCAATTTGGCTGCTGCATAAATTAGTTTGCCCTGGAGCCCTCCTTCTGGAGCGAAGACAAAAATGTGTGAGCCGGAGGCTAAAAAACTGTGTACTAATTTAGAACAGTATTTTGCAAAATTCTATTGAACGGCATACAGACAGACAGCAGTTCAGAACTGAATCGCTGTAACACCCTGTGCTGCAGTTGTAAAAGTTAACACCTGACAAATCTGGCTGGTGGACAGTCCCAGATCCGTTAACGGATTGCTCCCTCTTGCCCAACCCCCCAACCAAATGATTGGTCCAACCCTGAAAGCAAGGAAAACATACACGCCCCAGAATACAGTTTTTTAACGCAGATTTGGACAGTACACAGATTTAGGCACGGAGAAGTTGTGGACAGGATGACAATCTGTTAACCCAAAATTTGAGCGTAGTGACACCTTTTAAGATCAACGAAGTTTTAATTTTAGGTATACACTTTTGCGTGCATGCACGCTTCCTCAACTACAAAAGCTTATCCCCAGAATTAAACTTTGTTGGTCTTAAAGGTGCCACTGGACTCAAACTTTGCTCTGTTGCTTCAGACCGACCCGGCTACCTGTCAGCTAGCTGCCGTGAAATGGAATGCTGGTTGTGGGGGACGTTGCCTGTTGCCGCTTTGCATAGTTTTCTCTCTCCTCTGCTGCCTCTGCCTTGCTCGCTTATCGGCCTGTGGCCTTGAGACGCTGCTCCACCTGCTCCAGCCTGTTTTAGCCTTCCCGCACGTCTTGCTTGGGGATATGTAGCCGTTATTATGCCCGCGCACTCAGGGGCTTCTTTTTTGGCCCTGATGTATCGGGGTCTGGTCTGAAGGGGGTATTTCTCCTAGTGTTCCGCTTGAAATCGCCATTACTGACACAAAGAGTCTTAAGATGCCTAATTCATTCCTCAATAACCTGAATTAACTACAGGACTGCTGTTGAGTGTTTTGCTTGGGACTTCTGACACTACCCGACCTGAATCTATTAACCCAGGATTTGCCAAGCTTCCAGTCTCGCTCCCCTTTTTTTCACAGCTTCTTTGCGAGAAGCTTCCCCACTCCCTTTTTGTCAAAAGCTCCCACACCCTCCCCAAAGAAGCATGCAAGGAGCTGTGGCTCAGTGGTAGAGCATCCGCTTGGTTCAATCCCCGGCATCTCCAGTTAAAAGGATCAGGTGATAGACAGACCTCAGCCTGAGACCTTGGAAAGCCACTTCCCTGATCCGAGTAGACAGTACTGGCCTTGATGGCCCAAGGGTCTGATTCAGTATAAGGCAGATCCATGTATATGTTTTTGGGGAGAGGCTGTGGCTCAGTGGTGGAACATCTGCTCGGCATGCGGAAGGTCCCAGGTTCAATCCCCGGCATCTCCAATGAAAAGGACCAGGCAGGAGGTGATGGGAAAGACCTCAGTCTGAGGCCCTGTTGAGCTGTAAAGAGGGGCTGTGGCTCAGTGGAAGGGCCTCTGCTTGGCGTGCAGGAGGTCCCAGGTTCAGTCCCCAACATCTCCAGTTAAAAGGACCAGGCAGGAGGTGATGGGAAAGACCTCAGCCTGAGGCCCTGTTGAGCTGTAAAGAGGGGCTGTGGCTCAGTGGAAGGGCCTCTGCTTGGCGTGCAGGAGGTCCCAGGTTCAGTCCCAGGCATCTCCAGTGAAAAGGACCAGGCAGGAGGTGATGTGAAAGACCTCAGCCTGAGACCCTGGAGAGCTGTAAACAGGGACCATGGCTCAGTGGAAGAGCCTCTGCTTAGCATGCAGGAGGTCCCAGGTTCAGTCCCCGGCATCTCCAGTTAAAAGGACCAGGCAGGATGTGATGGGAAAGACCTCAGCCTGAGACCCTGGAGAGCTGTAAACAAGGACCATGGCTCAGTGGAAAAGCCTCTGCCTGGCATGCAGAAGGCCCCAGGTTCAGCCCCCGGCATCTCCAGTTAAAAGGACCAGGCAGGAGGTGATGGGAAAGACCTCGGCCTGAGACCCTGGAGACAACAGTGACCTTGATGGACCAATGATCTGATTCAGCATCAGAATACCACAGAAGGTCACAGTCACATCTAACTGCAAATAAAGACCAAAAGGAAACTGTACAAAATGTGCTTATATTACATCACATGTTCGTGATATTAAATATCATTGCAACTAATGCCATCACAAATATTTTTTCTCAAGTGTACAGAAGAACAAGAAGTCTTCAGCATAACAGGATGACAAAATTCTCCAGAGTAAATCACATTTCGTGGACAACTTCTTCTAAGAGATCAACGATGTCACGCGTGTTTGTATCTACTTGCCCGTTGATGTATGAATGACTACACCCAATGGATTAGGATTTTGTAAATCACCCCATTTGAAAGAGTTGCAGTCTATGAAATAAGAAAAGACATTGTCGATCCCTTAGAAGAAGTTGTCCACAAAACGTGATTTACTCTGGAGAATTTCGTCATCCTGTTATGTTGAAGACTTCTTGTTCTTCTGTACGCTTGAGAAAAAATATTTGTAATGGCGTTAGTTGCAATGAGATTTAATACCATGAACATGTGGTGTAATATAAGCGCATTTTGTACACTTTCCTGATTCAGTTTCAGGCAGCTTCCTATGTGCGTCTCGCCCTACCTGATGGGCCCCCATGTCAGCAGAGTTCTCCTTCTTCTCCTTATCCTTCTTCTCCTTCTTCTCTTTCTCCTCCTCCTTCTCCTTGGAATCGAAGTGCTCACTGCAGATATGGAGCAGCTGCTGGACCTTCAACACGTTGCCGGAGCCTGGAGAAAGACCCACGAGTGGAAACGGGAGGCACCTACAACACACCCGGCTCCCGCCCTGCCTCAAAAGCACCCCACGGCAAGTCGAGCCCAAACCCACCTGCATAAGCGCAGACGTCCACGAGCGTGTTGGCGAAGCTACGGAAGGGCTCCGATACGACCTGCAGCGCTGCCAGGATCGCCTCGATGGCCTCGCCTTTCCCTGTTGGGAGAAAGGGGCAGCCGGTCACAAGGGCGGCACCAAAGAGGACCCGCCGGAGGCCTGCATTGCTATCAAAAGGCCAGCAAAAACAGAAGAGCTACAGATATATTTACACATAAAAAGCAAAAATGTACCGTATAGTTATACAGACACCAAATGAATTATAAATCTATAATGCAGCCCTTAAATAGTTTTTTTACTATTATCTTAAAAAGACATACCGACATCGGTAAGACCTAGATTCAAAACAATAACTACATAGAAACAACGTCAATCTGGTTTGGGGAACATACAATCCTCTCAAGTGTCTTTGAAGATTTATGTTATTTTCAAACAGACTGAGGCTGCAGCCCACAATAAGAAAACCTTTGTACGTTTATGGTGAAGAAGACTTTTATCAGTTCCAACTCTGACAAAGAATATTTGAAACGGGATTCTACAGCTAGTCTACCCGAGAGCCAGGGCACACTTAGCCGGGACTAATCTCGACCTGAAAAGGATTAACTTCAGCAGGGATCATTCCGAAGAGAAAAAAGAGTACAAACGGCCTTGTGCCGATGATCCTTGAAGGTGTTTCTGAGAAAGACACTTGAGAGGATTGTATGTGAATGCACTGAAATCTGCCAATAACAAAAGTACCATAAAAAAAGATTGACATTGTTTCTATATGGTTAGAATTCCACGTGGAATTTCTACACGTTGAATTCACTGCCGCAGGAAGTGGTGGCAGCTACAAGCATAGACAGTTTCAAGAGGGAATTGGAGAAACATATGTAGCAGAGGTCCATGACTGGCTACTAGCCATAAGGTATATAGATGGAACCAGGGATTTTTTGTAGAAAAAGCCCAGCAGGAACTCATTAGCATAACAGGCCACATCCAACAGCAGAAACTCATCAGCATATCAGACCACACCCCTGACAGCACAGCTCATTAGCATATTAGGCCACACCCCCATGTTACCAGAAGTGTGGTCATCCAGCCACACCCACCTTTTGCTTCTTATTCTGTTTACCTTGTTTGCTGTCAAAACCCAGGGCTTTTTTTGTAGCAGGAACTCATTTGCATGTTCAGCCACACACCCCTAATGTAGCCAATCCTAATGAGTTTCTGCTCCTGGGTGTGACCTATTATGCTAATGAGTTCCTGCTGGGCGTGGCCAACTCGGGAGCCTGCCAGGACTCCATTCCTGTGTGTTCCTGCCCCAAAATAGCCCTGGATGGGACACTCTGTCTGGGGCTGTGATGCTCTGTATTTTTGGTGCTGGGAGGGGGCAAAAGTGGGAGGGCTTCTGAAGTTCTGGCCCCGCCGCTTAACCTTCCGATGGCCCCTGGGTTTTGGCCACTGTGTGACACAGAGCACTGGACCGGATGGGCCACTGGCCTGATCCAACATGGCTTCTCTGATGCTTTTAACCTGTAGATTCCATTCAAGCACGTGCAGCCAGCCAGGAACTGGGTCTCACCTCGCCACCATGTGATTGCCTGCTCGGCAGCTACCGACCGGCCCCGGGGCTTACCTAGATGGTTAAGGCCAAGGCCGAGAGGCAGCCATCGGGCATAGGTGTCCTTCAGCTCCGTCTCTGACTTCTCCATGATGGTCTGGAGGATGGTGGAGGTCACATCTCCGTTGCACGAGCCCACGGCAATCATTCCGCAGGCCAGGGCCGTCACGCCTGCCACCTGGGGAGGGGTGTTCGGTTTGCATCAATACTCTTACAAGCCCTCTCCAGAAACACAGTCATTCATCAGGGACCAGACAGATGACACAGAGGGGGCCATGGGCTCAGCGGCAGAGCATCTGCTTGGCACTCAGAAGGCCTGAGCTCCAGGATCCCAGCTCTCACCAAACACCAAACTCTTTCGGTTATGCCACACGTGCCAGATTCCTTCCCCAAGAGGGCTGCTCAAGCCCAGGCTCTTATGGCATCTGAGGGAACAGCCAAGAAATGTGATTGGGAAGCCTTTTGGGGGTGATGAATTTCCTGATATAAGACATACTGCATGTTGTTTTAGTGCCCTCATTGAAGTTTTTTTGGGTAATTTGTGTGTGTGCGCGCGTGTGTGGCTGGAAGTCGTGGTTGACTTCTGGTGACCCCTAGTGGGGCTTGGATGTTTCAGTGAGGTGGCTTGCTACTGCCTGCCTCCGCATCCCAGTCCTGGTATTCCTTGGAGGTCTCCCATCCAAGTACTCGCCAGGGCCGGTCCTGCTTAGCATCCGAGATCTAATCAGATCGGGCTTGCCTGGGTTATGCAGGTCAAGGCCCCTCCCCAAAGTGTGATCATTGTTTGGACTGAAAACTGTGTACAGCGTGCCTCAAATCAAACTTAAGTAGACAAGAAGAGCAGGAGCAGTGTTCCCTCTAAGCTGAGTTAGTGTGAGCTAGCTCACAGGTTTTTTAGCCTCTGGCTCACACATTCTTTTTCTTTTAGGATTGACTCATTTGATCTCCTTGCAGTCCAAGGGACTCTCAAGAGTCTTCTCCAGCACCATAGTTCAAAAGAATCTATTCTTCGGCACTCGGCCTTCCTTATAGTCCAACTCTCGCAGCCATACATTACTAGGGGAATACCATTGCTTTGACCATGTGGACTTTTGTTGGCAAGGTGATGTCTCTGCTTTTTATCATGCTGTTTAGGTTTGCCATCGCTTTCCTCCCAAGGAGCAGGCGTCTTTTAATTTCATGGCTGCAGTCACCATCTGCAGTGATCTGGGATCCTAGGAACGTGAAGTCTGTCACTACTTCTACGACTTCCCCTTCTATTTGCCAAAGAGTGGTGGGGCCAGATGCCATGATCTTAGTTTTTTTGCGACTGAACAACAAAACACACATTCTTGTCTTAGCTCAGGAAGGGATGGCTCCAGAGCAAACTGATTTATGCAGCAGCCAAATCGCTCGCTCGCAACTTTAATGCCAGTAGCTCACAAAGTAGATTTTTTGCTCACAAGACTCCACAGCTTAGAAGGAGCATCGGGCATGAGTCCAAAAAAGTAAGAAGAACAGATTGTAGTGTGGTTTTAAGTGAATGTTTTCTAAAACTTTTGCGCATAAATTACATTTTTGAGTCATGTTTCTACTTTTGACAGGGGAAGGGCTCTCACTCAGCGGTACAGCCTCTGCTTGGCATGCAGAATCGGTCAGGTTCAATTCCCACCCCCTCCAGCTGGAAGGGCCAGGCAGCAGTGCCTGAGAGTTTGGACAGCTGCTGCCAGTCTGAGTAGACAACACTGACCTTGATGCACCGGTGTCTGAGTCAGTATAAAGCAGCTTCCTGTGTTATGTTTCTGGGGAGCGGCCGTGGCTCAGTGGTGGCGCACCAGCTTGGCATGCAGAAGGTCCCAGGTTCAATCCCTGTCATGCCCAGTCGAAAGGATCGGGCAGGAGGTGATGTGAAAGGCCTTTGCATGAGACCCCGGGGAGCCACTGACAGTTTGAATAGACCATACTGACCTCGATGGACCGAGGGTCTGAGTCAGTATGAGACAGCCGCATGTGTGACTTCTTGCGTGTAGTTAAAGGAAAATGAAGAACACAGCCCGAGCCTGCAGCTTTTCCCAGAGCCAGTTTGGTGTAGTGGTTAAGTGCACGGACTCTAATCTGGGAGAACCGGGTCTGATTCTCCACTCCTCCACTTCCAGCTGCTGGATGACCTTGGGCAAGCCATAGTTCTGTCAGAGCTGTCCTTGGAAGGGCAGTTCTGGAAAGAGCTCTCTCAGCCCCACCTACCTCACATGGTGTCCGTTGTGGGGAGAGGAAGGGAAAGGAGTTTGTAAGCCGCTCTAAGACTCCAAGTGAAGGGTGGTGTATAAATCCAATCTCTTATTCTTATTCTTCTTCCCAAGCACCCAGCATTTCCCAGAAGACAGAACTCCCAAGCCATAGCACAGAGCTCTGCTTTGGCTTCCTTCCCCGCATCCCACCCGAGATTACCACTCGCAAGGCAGCCAAGCCAAGTGCAAGACTGCTCCGGTGTCGCTCCCTCACCTCCATGCTGGACTTGGAATCTCCCATTACGGGAAGAAGCAAGGTCAAGACATCCTCTCGGTTGGAGCCGGCATACGCCAGCCCTAGCCTGCAAGAAAGCACCGTGGAGTCTGAGTCATATGTTAGACGGGGTCCCTAACGCGGTGACCGTGGGCACCATCTTTTTAAGAAAGTGGGTGGGGCCAGGTATGACTTTCAGCATGGCTGCTGATTGGCCATTGGTGATCTGATCGGGGTTTTTTTAAACGTCGTTTTGGTAGCAGCTGCCACCATGGGACAAGGATCTTCACTGGTGAACTAAATGTCAGCTGCTGGAACCATTTTGTGGGCTGGCTTCCCTTCCCGTGGGAGCCTTTTCGCAGCAGCCGTTCCGTGGCTGCGCCCACCACTCTATGTCAAAATTCCGAAGGTGACCAGGACCCCCAAAAGGTTGGGGACCCCAACGCAAGTTACCTCGTGCAGAAGGAAAAGCGAGTCCAAGCGGGCCCTTACCCGAAGATGGCCCCGATCCTCATGATGTTGCTGTTGTGGAGGACGTAGTCGGAGAGCAGTGCGAGAGCTGGGTCGCACTCGTTCCTCACCCCGGAGTTCACGATACCGCAGGCCAGCAGCGCCCCTGACTGCAGGACCAAAGAACAAAACAGGCTCAGCCTTATTGATTGTGGATGCCTGGCACTGGATCCTAACCGGAGGTGTTCTCACAAAAAAGGAGAATAGGGAAGTTATCTACACCAAAAGCACAAGAGGAAAAAGCAGAACCTCTCCAACTCTTAAGATCGGAGCGTCAAACTGCAGGCCTGAATTAGTTCCTAACAGTTCATCAAGACCCACTCTGACGATATGGTAAAGGGCTGATCTCAACATGTTGCATCCTAACCATAACCCCTGACTGATGTCATCTTTCGTACACTGCAGACGGCTTCTTCCTTGTTTTGTAGCAAGCTACTCAGCTCCCCTTCCCCCAGCCTCCCCCTCTATCACTTTCCTTCTAAACACGTGGAAAACAATTTCCTCTTCACTGAAGAAGTGAGTGCTTGACTCTCAAAACGTCATACTGGAATACATGCGGTTATTTTTTTAAAGAGCCATTCAACTTCTGTTTTATTTTGCTAAAACAGATGTAACACTGCTATTCCTCTGGAGGTAACCATTTTACGTAACACTCAACAGCATTAGATAATGGAAATTCCTTTGTTTGCTGGAGTAAGACACAACTTGTTTTCAAATTATGTTCTTTGCTTTAAACGTAAATACTTCTGGCAACCAGGACTTTTTTTTGTAGAAAAAGCCCAGCAGGAACTCATTAGCATAATAGGCCACAACCAACAGCAGAAATCCATTAGCCTATTAGGCCACACCCCTGACAGCACAGCTTATTAGCACATTAGGCCACACCCCCATGTTACCAGAAGTGCGGTCATCCAGCTACACCCACCTTTTGCTTCTTATTCTGTTTACCTTGTTTGTTGTCAAAACTCAGGGCTTTTTTTGTAGCAGGAACTCCTTTGCATGTTAGGCCACACACACCCTAATGTAGCCAATCCTAATCAGTTTCTGCTGTTGGGTGTGGCCTATTATACTATTGAGTTCCTGCTGGGCATAGCCAACTCAGGAGCCAGCCGGAACTCCGTTCCTGTACGTTCCTGCCCAAAAATAGCCCTGCTGGCAACCATTAACATGCTATAATATGTTGTATGATCATGAATTATCAGAGAGTTAAGATTTTTCAGTGTTATCAAGCAACTTGGCCCGGGACACAAAGATGTTCATTAACTATCTCTTGAGAGTTCTAGCAAGGATGAGCCATTCACAATTCTTAGCAGGTACAAAGTGACCCTGGGAATCCTCATGGAAACAGCAGTTCCTCCAGTATAACTACAGCAGGCTGTCTAGTGTTCAGCTGCAGCCAGGGGCCCTATGCAGCTATATTCCTATTTCATTTTCAATCCCTGCAACCACAGGTTCGTGGGATTATGGGTAAAACAGAAACAGAGCAAATCGATAAAACAATAAGTACTAAGGTCATTTAAAAATGCATGCAAGAAATCTAGCAACAGCTTCCTAGACAGGCCACGTCATTTGAAAAGTTAAAACGCTCGGGGCTCTTTAGCTTGGAGAAACGATGGCTGAGGGGTGACATGATCAAGGTTTATAAGATTATGCCTGGGATAGAGCAGGATGAGAAAGAAAGTACTTTTCTCCGTTTCTCACAATACAAGAACTCGTGGGCACTCCGTGAAATTGCTGAGCGGTCAGGTTAAAACGGATAAAAGGAAGTACTTCTTCACCCAAAGAGTGATTAACCTGTGGCATTCACTGCCACAGGAGGTGGTGGCAGCTACAAGCGTGGGCAGCTTCAAGAGGGACTTAGATAAGCATATGGAGCAGAGGTCCATCAGTGGCTATTAGCCACAAGGTATAGATAGGAACTCTCAGGCTGGGGCAAGTGATGCACTCTATTCTTGGTGCTTGGGGGGCAACAGTGGGAGGGTTTCTAATGTCCTGGCCCCACTGCTGGACCTCCTGATAGGATCTGGTATTTTTGGCCACTGTGTGACAGAGTGTTGGACTAGATGGGCCACTGGCCTGATCCAACATTGGCTTCCCTTATGTTCTTATGAAAACAACAGTTTCAGAATAGTATAATTACTTGCGCCCTGAATATATCACACGCCTAGCTTCAATAAACAAAGGACAGTGTAACAGCATATGTGAGATGGTCTCTATTGCTCCAGACGCACAAGAACAGTTTTTTTCTATCCAGGGAATACCCTTCAGCCTTCCTGTGTATTTGGCTGTTGCGAGAGAATTACCTCTTGCCGAAGGAAATAAACTCCTGAGTGTAGCATTTTTTAATAGCAACCAAATAATTAGCAACTGTAAAGGAAGTTGTAGGGATATAACCATAGCACAAAGGAGAACGTTTCCTGTATGAACCAGCAAGTAACCCAGACCAATCATGTGACAAAACTGCTTCTGTTATTGTTTTCAGTAGGTGATTTGAATCGTACTTAAATAGGTTATCAACTAACAAAAATCCCAAGTTCACCCGATTTGTCAAAGAAGGTGCTGACGGTAAAATAAGTCTTGTCTCACTAGATGTAGGAGTTGCAGCTATACCGAAGCTCGCGATCGGGGCCGCTCACCTTGATGTAGTCTTCAGAAGAATACAGGTACTTGTCGATCTGCGTGAGCCCCCATCGACATCCCATAACAGGATCATACCCAGAGAAGCTGCGGCACTCAGCATCCCTGCGGTACACAAGAAAAGACGTTCCTTAGGTCGGAGTCAGAATGCAGGCTGTGGCCGTGGCCAGCCTCGGACACTGTCCACACTGACCAGCCCCCGTTCATTCTGAAGTCTGTCGCTGAGCCACACATGCTCCCATCGGCCATTTGTGGCAGATTAAAAGCCTGAAGAAAGCCTCTCTCTTTCCCTTTCTTTTCAAAGCAGAAGATACAAGGAAAAATTAATAAAATCAAAGGGGGGAAACCTCTTTATACTCTTGATATATTGATACATACAATATAGATACATGTATAACATATCTATATGCTATTAGCCACCCATGACCACCATCTGCTGATATCCAGATCCGCAGACCGGGGCCATGTACAGGCTACAGAGATTTCGCTTTCCCAAGGAAAAAAATCAGAATTTTTAAAAAGTAATATGGGGGGAGGGGGTGGAAATCCCCCGAAAATTAAAGTAGCGCTCTCTGTGCTCTCAGCAGCGGGACAGGGCAGCGGCACTAGGTTTGGCGGCAGTAGCGCAGCCCACGAGCCCCACCGGCAGCTGGTCCGACCCAGCTACTGTGGCGGAGAACGCCGGCTGCTGCTCCGGGCCCCGGCAGCAGCAGAGGAGCACACCGGCAGCTGCTCCAGCCCAGCCACAGTGGGCTTGGCCTCGGCTACGGAGGACTCCGGCTGCTGAGCATCCTCTGCCGCCATGGCCAGGCCCAGAGCAGCAGCCGACGTCCTCTGGGGGGAATCAGCCATGGTGGTGAAGGATCCCCCCCCCGCAAGTATCCTGAGTTTGTGTGTGTCTGTGCATAAAAACATTCCCATGTACCTTTATGAATCAGCACCATTTTCTAGTGGCCACTGAAGAAGACTATGTAGTTGAAATGGACTTGGTTTGAGTCCAGTGGCACCCTTTGAGTTTAATTTGAGTTTAATTCTGGGCATAGGCTTTCATGCGCACGTATCTGAGGAAGCATGCGTGCACACAAAAGCTTATACGTTGGTCCTAGAGATGCCACTGAATTCAAGCTTTATTCACTCGCAACGAGCTGTTGTTGTAACGAACCTTCGGCTTTTTATGTGAACGGAGCAGGCTATGGCCTCCCACCGTCAGATCCCATCCATGTTGGCTCTGAACCAGCCAGTTAACCTGGGAGAATGCTACTGGCCACGTTTGTGCCCCAGAGCACTCTGGGATACCAGCAGTGGCAGCACTGCTGCCTTTATTACCAGGGAGCCAGGACGCCACAGTCACTGTAGCCAAGGGAAGAAGCCCATCGCTCAATTGTTACCTCCACGATTAACTCAGCAGATGAGCATTAGAAGAGCTGGATTTATACCCCACCCTTCACTCGGAGTCTCAGAGCATCTTACAATCCCCTTCCCTTCCTCTCCCCACAACACACACCCTGTGAGGTTGGTGGGGCTGAGAGAGTTCTTTCGAGGACTGCTCATGAGAGAACAGCTCTGAGAGAACTGTGACTGACCCAAGGTCACACCAGCAGCTGCATGTGGAGGAGTGGTGAATCAAACCCGGTTCTCCAGATTAGAGTCCGCTGCTCTCAACCACTACACCACACTAGCTCTCAACATTACAGAACATGACCCTTTTTTGTATCAGTCTTGCCCCCACTAGTTCCCAGCCAGAGTGCCCTTCGGCTAGGCTTCAGCACCAGATGAATCCCAGCCCTACTGACCTTCCCTGCCAGACCCCCAGGAGCGGACCAGCTGCCCCCTTCCCCACCTCACCGTGGTCCTTGTTCTTATACAGCCATTTGTTGCCATCGTCCGTCAGCAGCTTATCCTGCCCGAAGGCGGCGTTCACAAAACCGTTCACGAAAGACGAGGCCAGGTTCATGCGAGCAGAGTCCACCTGAGAGCCGCTGCCGCCAAACCCTGAGGGGGGCAGAAAATGCAAGAGGGAAACGGTCACTGCTGCCACAGGTCCCAGACTTTCGCTTGGAGAAACGACAGCCAAGGGGTGACATGATCCGAGGTTTATAAGATTATGCATGGGATAGAGCAGGTAGAGAAGGAGGTACTTTTCTCCCTTTCTCACAATACAAGAACTCGTGGGCACTCCATGAAATTGCTGAGTGGTCAGATTGGAACAGATAAAAGGAAGTCCTTCTTCACCCAAAGAGTGATGAACACATGGAATTCACTGCCACAGGAGGTGGCGGCGGCCACAAGCACGGACGGCTCCAAGAGGCAATTGGATAAACATATGGAGCAGAGGTCCCTCGGTGGCTATTAGTCACAGGGTATAGAAAGGAACTCTCAGGCTGGGGCAGGTGATGCTCTATTCTTGGTGCTTGTGGGGGCTATAGTGGGAGGGCTTCTAGTGTCCTGGCCCCACTGGTGGACCTCCTGATGGCATCTGGTATTTTTGGCCACTGTGTGACCCCGAGTGTTGGACTGGATGGGCTTTTGGCCTGATCCAACATTGGCTTCTCTTATGTTCTTGCCCAGCCTCGAGTTCTTTTCAGATTTCCCATCCTGCACTGCTCTCTTATCCAGAGCACCTGGGAGTGGATGAGGGAGAGCCTTTTTGCTGGGCGACAACAGCCTGCCAATTTGAAACCGCCACCCTGGGTGAGATCCTGGAGAGCTGTTCTATTAACAGGGGCACTTTCCAAGACACCGTCTGCCAGAGGGAAGGGCCTCAGCTAGCAGTTCTGCAGAATCCAGCTCATCTGTGGAAACGTGTCTAAGACATGCTGTATCTCCTCTAGGGAAGGAAGCGGCCTTCTACTGAATTAAGGAGATTGGATTTATACCCTGCCCTTCACTACCCAAAGGAATCTCAGAGCAGCTTGCAATCCCTTCCCCTTCCCCGAGGTGGATGGGGCTGAGAGAGCTCTTTCAAGGACTGCCCTTGAGAGAACCGCTCTGAGAGAACTTGTGACTGACCCAAGGTCACACCAGCAGCTGCATGTGAAGGAGTGGGGAATCGAACCCGGTTCCCCCAGATTTAGAGTCCACACTCTTAACCGCTACACCAAACTGGCACCCAGTTAGACTAGCACCCACCATCAAGGTCAGTACTGTCTACTCAAACCAACAACAGCTCTCCAGGGTCTCAGGCTGAGGTCTTCCACATCACCCCTGCCTGGGCCTTTTAAGTAGAGATGCTCGGGATTGAACCTCGGACCTTCTGTATGCCAAGCAGAGGTTCTTACACTGATCCTCAGACCGTCCCCCTCTGAGCAGGTGAGGCACATTACATGGTACAGCGATTTGTAAGGCATGATTTGCAAGGCTGACGTGGTGTAGTGTAATGCTCCCTCTAAGCGGTGGAGTCTTGTGAGCAAAAATTCTACTTTGTGAGCTCCTGGCATTAAAGCTGTGAGAGAGCGATTAGGCTACTGCATCAATTAGTTTGCTCTGGAGCCCTCCTTCCTGAGCTGAGGCAGAAAGGTGTGAGCTGGAGGCTAAAAACTGTGAGCCAGCTCACACTAACTCAGCTTAGAGGGAACACTGGTGTACAGGGCAGAAGATCAGCTCTGGCATTCTTGTGGCTAAACACTGTGATGTGTTGGCTTCTGCTAAGCAGGGCTTCTGACTGGCTGAGCAGGTTAAAATAATATTGTTTCAGCTGCAGCTGCCACCGCAGTGATGGTCTTATCCTCTCTCGCGCTCTTCTTTCCTAGTTTATTTTAAAAAAATTACTCCTGCTATCCCCTGCACTTTGGCTTCCTCTGCGTGTCTGGTTCTGCTTTTCTATGGCAGCCGTTTTGTGGTTGTGCCCGGCGGCTCAAAAAAGTTGGGAGACCTCTAATGCATTGCAAAAACCAACAGAAGTTATAATGGAAAATGTCGGAAATGTCAAAGTACCGATGCAAGACAAGATTAGATAAAGATGCATGAAGAGCTACAAAGGATACCAAAATTCAAGCTCGCGATGGACCCAAAAAATATGCTACTGAATATTTTACCAAGTAAATATTACAAGACCATATAGTGAACTGTTTAAATATATAGTAATGGCGGCAAAGGTGACGTTTGCATTTAAATGGAAGGCAGAGAAATGCCCAGAACGGATAGAATGGAGCGACAAATTAATGGAGTGTGCAACAATTGCAAAACCATCTTATTTGCATGATAGACTGAATTCAAAATTTCAAGAAAGATGGAATGTACTTTTTGAATATATCGCTAAAAATCAGGACTAAATAGTTAAAGTGGAGAATGATTAAGGGACAGAGTCAGGCAATGTGTGTTTGTAATAATGACATTTTAGATATGAAGCAATGAAGAAGAGATAGAAAAAAACAAAACAAGACTGAATGTATATACAAATAAATCTTATGCAATCAAGTTACCTTCTAATTGACAACTGTGATAAATACATCAGTATAGTATTGTAGTTTGTGTACGAAATAGATATTGTAGATAAAGAAGATGATAACAAATGACTGCCTGTGTTCACACTTATGCTTATGTCTATATTTATGTAAGACGATTGCCTCTATGTCTTTAATTGCAGTAATGTACTATACTTTTTTGTCTGTAAAAATAAAAAAAATTACATAAACTTTTTTTAAAGGTTGAAGACCTCTGAATTTGAATCCCACCTTTGAAACTTGGGTCTGCTCCCCAAACTTGCCTGTTTCTTAAGACTTAAGGATACATCACTTAACCTTAGGAGTGAAACCCCTTTAATTTATATGGTCCTGGGGGGCAGATCAACTGGCCCAGCGTGCCGATTTGGCATGCAGGCAACCAATTGACCACAGCTGTTTGGAGATCAACTGACCAGTGACAGCACGAAGCATTTAAAGGCACCACCCTGGATAAAGCTGCTTTGTTGACTGTAGTGCGGTATAACGGCCCATCCAATCAAAGTGGCTGAAAGGCACTCTAGCTAACAGACCCACTAGAGTGGCTGAACGTTCCGGTCTCGCACCATGGATGCAAACGAGTGTTCCCAGATTTCTTATTTAGATGGCTCTCCCTCACCACACTCGCAGACTGCTTCAGAGCCCCGACACGGAGCTCACCGACTCGGAAGCAGATTCTAGAAAAGGATGCATTATTCCACCACCCCCACACCAAAGAAGAGAAAGAAAAGCCTGCTGAACCCGTGCATGTGCAAAGAACACTGCAAAGGACTTGGCCCACTGCATACAAGGAACACAGATTTAGGGGTGCCCGGAATCAGAACCAGTCTCCGCCATAAATGCGATTTTGTGAGCCCAACTATAACAATCCAGGATTGCCCTCCCGATACATCTGGACCCACCGTGCCCCACGGCTTGGACTTACGGTTGTTTTCTAGGTGAGTTTTATAAATATCATCTGGCACCTTGGGCTCCATGATGTCCAGCTGGAAGGAAGAGAAGGAGTTACACCTTTTCCGCCATGTGCGCCAGACAGCCTCGCACCAGCTTACGAGACGCATACAGAATCACAGAGTTGGAAGGGACCTTCGGGGTCACCTAGTCCAACCCCTGCATAATGCAGGAAATTCACAACTACCTCCCCTCAGACACGCACCCAGTGACCCCTGCTCCGTGCCCAGAAGATGGCAAAAAGCGGGGGGACCCTCCAGGATCACCGGGCCAAACTGGCCTGGAGAAAAATTTCTTCTGAGCCCAGAGCGGTAATCGGCATTTCCCAGGGCGTGTGTCCCGGCTCCTGCTGAGTCCGAGCACACGGCTCCGGCAGAGGAGCTAAGTGCTGCTGGGGAGGAGCTCCCGATGCCGTAAAATCCCACATCTGACAGCACTGAGAGTTCGGAGGCCGCTCCAGCAACAGTTGAGGCAGATTCCCGCCTGGTCAGCACTCCCAATCCGCCTCCACCAGTTTCCCTTTTGAGAGAACAGCGCCAATGGGACATGGCAGCCCGGCGGCAAGAGGTACGCATGCACAACAGATGCTCTTTCAGTCCCGAGTGTTAGCGGGAGCCGGGACGTACTTGGGGCGTGCTAACTGCTGGCAGCTTAGTGAGCAATTTAGCCCTTGCGCTCACGTTGAAAAGTCGTGCCAGCAACTAGTCACTCTGACGAAGCTTTGCACCTCCTCGCTCGTGTTCCCGATTCCTGGTTCCTGTCTTGGCTCCTTGGCCTCGGCTTGCACGACTATGCTTAGACCTGCACCTCGAACCTTTGACTCCCTGACTCTTGGGACCTCTGGCTTACTGACTACTCTGACGGTTTGTGCTTTGGACTGTACCCCGACCACCCCGCTTTTGCCTTGCGCTTTGGACTTGGCTTCCCCGGTTGGTTGGTCTGCCTGGCTCTTGACTGTGGACTGTACCCCAACCACCCCGCTCTGTCTTGCGCTTTGGACCTGGTTTTCCCGGTCGGCTGGTTTTCCCGGCTCTTGACCCCGGACTGTGCCTTGACTTCCTCGCTCTTGCCTGGCCTCGCGCCCTGATCCATGACAGAGTGTAAGAAAGGGGCCACAAGAACTAGGCACTGAGGCGACCCTTCCTGCCCTCCCTCTCGTGATCTGCCTACGTTCACAGAATCGGCAAATCTAGATGCACAGTGGCTGCTATGGAAACAGTTAACAGTCCGGTACCACCTTAAGGACTGACAAAATTTGTGGTAGGATATGAGCTTTCGTGAGTCGCTGCTCGCTTCTTCAGATATCTCACGAGAGCTCCTCCCCTGCCACAGATTTTGTTAGACTTTAAGGTGCTCCGGGACTCTTGCTCTTTTCGACTGCTACAAACAGACTAACACGATTCACCCATCTTCATCGGTAACTGCGATGGGGGAACCAGACCAGAAATTCCTCCGACTCAAGCGCTCCCCTCGCCAATGGTAACAGGACACCACGGTGAAATTTGCTATGAGGTTTCTGAGAGCCTCTTTAAATAACTGTGGTCCACGTGAGCCCGGCTGCTTCCCAAAGTCTCACGAAAGAGCTCCCACTTGCTCTCCGGAGGCAGCGTCAGGCATCTTTCGCAGCCATCTTGAGAAGCAAAGCAAACTCGTCGACCCACAGCGGGGCCTTCCTCAGCCCAGCCCCCAAGTGTCAAGGCAGCATCAGAAAGGATGGCTGCAGACAAAGTCAAAACCCCTGAAACTGACCCATTCACGACTGGAAGAGCCAGTTTGGTGCAGTGGTTAGCGCGGGTTCTAAGCTGAGAGAACTGGGTTTGATTCCCCACTCCTCCGCATGCAGCTGCTGGTGTGACCTTGGGCCAGTCACAAGTTCTGTCGGAGCTGTTCTCTCAAGAGCAGTCCTCGAAAGAGCTCTCTCAGCCCCACCTACCTCACAGGGTGTCTGTGCTGGGGAGAGGACGGGAAAGGAGATCGCAAGCCGCTGAGACTATGAGGGAAGGGCGGGGGATAAATCCAATCTCCCCCCTCCCTTTCTTCCTCTTCAATGTCCTGTTTCGAGGGTCTCCAACCTTTTCGAGCCCGGGGGCACCTTTGTAATTCTTTGCTTGGTTGTGCAGATTTCTAAAAATGTTGCTTTGGCAGGAGCTGCCACAACAGCACGAGGACCTTCACTGTGACTGAAGGTAAGCTGCAATAACCCTTTTCGTGGTTGGCCAAGCCTCCCGCATGTGGTGTCAGAATTCCAAGGTACCTGCAGGCTCAAAAAGGCCGGAGATGCCTGCTCTACATCACTTTCTTGATCTGCAGGAAGAGCCAAACCTGCCCTTCCCCTTTACATTACCTGGCCCTACCGGCAGCAACAGGGATCCAGTAAGTGTGGCATCTATCTACACCCAGGGCTCTTTTGTAGCAGGAACTCCTTTGCATATTAGGTCACACACTCCTGATGTAGCCAATCCTCCAAGAGCTTACAGTAGCCCCTGTAAAAAGAGCTCTGTAAGCTCTTAGAGGATTGGCTACATTAGGGGGGTGTCTCCTAATATGCAAAGGAGTTCCTGCTACAAAAAGAGCCCTGTCTACACCCATATCCCACTTGGCTACTATGAAGGAACGTTTAATTTCAGTTGTTTCCTCGCTCAAGCAAAGCTTCCACCCCCGTTGCTTCAAAATGCATATTCAGGTGTCTGCAACTCACCTGGCTTTTCAATCAGCACATTCACCCATGCTCCTGTTCTAAATGTGCCCTCTTAAAGTCGCCCTATACAGGTGTACCCCTTCGTAATCCAACGGCGGCATTCGCCAGCAATTGCGGTCCATGAGGGGGACAGGGACTTACCTCCCTGGCCAGGGCCAGAAAGTTACTGTTGAGCTGGACGTTGGACATGATTTCAGTGAGATCCTCATACTCTTCCACGTCCTCGCTGAGCTCCAGGAAGACGCCGTGGCGGCCCAGCATGAAGGCCATCTGCTTTTGAACAACACTACGAAACAGAGTAGGAAAACAGTTTCAGAGGAAGGCCTTGCTGGTCTGCAGCAGAAGAGGTAGATTCCGGCCCTGTAGCACCTTAGAGACCAGCAATATTTGGGGGGTATAAGCTTTCAAGAGGGGCTGCGGTGGCTCAAGTGGTTAAGACGCTGAACTGCAGACCGGAAGGTCAGTAGTTCGGCAGTTCGAGACCCGAGTGCCGTATGATGGAGTGAGCTCCCGTCTCCGGACCCAGCTCCTGCCAACCTAGCAGTCTGAAAGCAAGAAATTGCAAGTTGATAAATAGGTACCGCTTCGGCGGTAAGATAACAGTGTTCCGTGCGCCTTGGCGTCTAGTCATGCCAGCCACATGACCACAAAAATGTCTTTGGACAGCACTGGCTCTTCAGCTTGGAAACGGAGGTGAGCACCACATCCCCTAGAGTTGGATTCGACTGGCTTTCAAGCAAGGGGAACCTTTACCTTTACCTATAAGCTTTCAAGAGTCAATTTGGCGAAGGGGGCTTTGGCTCAAAGGCAGGAAGAGCCCACACCCCAAAAATCTTGTTGACCTACTGGAGTCAGGGCAGGGAAAGTTAGAAGTATGAAAACAAGAAGAGGGATCACTGAAACCTCCTAGGGCTTTTCCCGACCTTGAGTCATCAGAAAAAATATAATCAGCAGCAGAGCATCATAAGAACATAAGAGAAGCCAATGTTGAATCAGGCCAATGGCCCATCCAGTCCAACACTCTGTGTCACACAGTGGCCAAAAATACCAGGTGCCATTAGGAGGTCCACCAGTGGGGCCAGGACACTAGAAGCCCTCCCACTGTTGCCCCCCCAAGCACCAAGAATACAGAGCATCCCTTGCCCCAGACCGAGAGTTCCTATCTATACCTTGTGGTTAATAGCCACTGATGGACCTCTGCTCCAGGATGGCAGCCAATAAGAAAAAACTGGTAGCTGGGCTCTGAATGCAGGAAGTCCAAGATTCAATCCCTAGCATTCCCTGGGTAGGGTATCTAAAGTAGTGAAGTGTTGGCAAAGACAAAGGACTGCCTGAGACCTGGCAAATGGCTGAGAGTTCAAATTGACAGTGCTGAGCTAATTACACAAAGCTGCCTTCTACAATATCGGACCTCTGTTCTGTCAAGGGGCCTTTCTGCACTCTCCTTTTAATCCATGTTCACCACAGTGTCCTCTGAGCAATTCTGCACTAAAATCGAATTCAGCCTTCTCTTTAATCTAGTTCCCCCCACCATTCTGCACTAAAATTGAGTTCAACCTTCTTTTTATTCCAGTCCCCCCCCATTCTGCATTACATTACCTCCCTTCAGTGGTCAGCCCAGTTTCAGACTGCTGTTGCCCCAGATTATTTGGATGCTGTTTTAAGAACATGAGAGAAGCCAATGTTGGATCGGGCCAGTGGCCCATCTAGTCCAACACTCTGTCACACAGTGGCCAAAAAATATCAGGTGCCATCAGGAGGTCCACCAATGGAGCCAGGACTTAAATTGCCTTGACTCAAACACTAAGAAAACCCAGAGTGGCAGGCAAATGCGGAAAGGACCAAGGTCAGTGGCAACAGCTCTCCAGGGTCTGAGAGAAGAGGTCTTTCCCATAATCCCCTTGGGGATTCTAGCAGGACCAAGGCTCTGACTCAGAATAAAGCAGCTCCCTACTGTGCTAGAGTAAGTTGTTCTCTTGTCACTATAGAAATGCGCAAAGCTCCGACAAGAATACCTACAAATCCCTCAGCCTCCTCTCAAGACCAATTATTTCCTTGTGAAACAGCATGACTAGAGGGTGTAAATATTCTGTCCAATATAACAGCTGGTCTCACCCCCCCCTTTGATTTATACTGCGTTCCTCCAGCAATACACACAAAACAATATGCTCATTCTTCCCACTGCAGCTGCACAAATGGCAGGAAGCACAATAGGCAACGTCAGTACATCACAGGAAGGCAGCGTAGTGGTGGAGCACATGCTTTGCATGCACAAGGTCCCAGGTCCAACCCTGAGCATGTGTAATTAATGTGGTCTGAGAGCATGCCTGTCCACAGCCTTCGAGAGCTGTTGACCAGTCTCCATAAGCAAATATTTGCACTCAGCATACAATAGCCTTATATGTCAAGACCTCAGCTCACTGGTAAGATTGTGTGGTTCAAAAACAGAAAAGACCAGCTACGAAATTATGCATGGGATAGAGAAAGTAGAGAAAGAAGTACTTTTTCTCCCTTTCTCACAATACCAGGACTCCTGGGGACCCAATGAAATGAACAAGCAGTAGGCTTAGACCTTCTTGGCAAATAGAAGGGGAAGTCATGGAAGCAGTGACAGACTTCACATTTCTGGGGTCCAAGATCACTGCAGATAGTGGCTGCAGCCATGAAATTAAAAGATGCCTGCTCATCGGGGGAAAGTTATGGCAAACTTAAGACAACATAATAAAAAGTAGAGACATCACCCAGCCAACAAAAGTCTGTATCGTCAAAGCAATGGTATCCTCAGTAGTAATGTATGGCTGTGAGAGCTGGCCCATAAGGAAGGCTGAGTGCTGGAGAAGACTCTTGAGAGTCCCCTGGGCTGCAAGGAGATCAAATCAGTCAATCCTAAAAGGAATCAACCCTGACTGTTCCCTGGAAGGCCAGATCCTGAAGCTGAAGCTCAAATACTTTGGCCTCTAAATGAGAAGGGAGCACTCACTGGAGAAGACCCTGATGCTGGGAAAGATTGAAGGTCAAAGAAGAAGGGGACGGCAAAGGATGAGATGGTCGGAGAGTGTCATCGATGCAACGAACATGAAGTTGAGCAAACTCCAGAGGATGATGGAAGATAGGAGGGCCTGGAGTGATGTGGTCCATGGGGTCACGAAGAGTTGGACTTGACTGTGCAACTGAACAACAAAAAGGCTTAGAAGAGGTCAAAGGAAGGCAAAGAGGAATTCAAAGGAATTCAGCCAAAGAGGAATTCATATGTGGAATTCACTGCCGCAGGAAGTGGTGGTGGCAGCTATAAGCTTCAAGAGGGGATTGGACAAACATATGGCGCAGAGGCCCATTGGTGACTATTAGACACAAGGTAGAGATGAAACCCTATTTCTGGGGCAACTGTCTTGGTGCTTAGGGGGATCTTGGTGCTTGGGAGGCAACAGTGGTAGGGCAGGGAGCTGTTCCTTTTGGCAGCGGAGGATATTGCTGAGCAGTCGGGTTAGAACAGATAAAAGGAAGTCCTTCTTCACCCAAAGCATGATTAACACATGGAATTCCCTGCCACAGGAGGTGGTGGCAGCTACAAGCATGGACAGTTTCAAAAGGGAATTAGATAAACATCTGGAGCAGAAGTCCATCAGTGGCTATTAGCCACAGGGCATAGATGGGAACTCTCAGTCTGGGGCAGGTGATGCACTCTATTCTTGGTGCTGGAGGGGGCAGCAGTGGGAGGGCTTCTGGTGCCCTGGCCCCACTGCTGGACCTCCTGATGGCACCTGGTATATTTTGGCCGCTGTGTGACAGAGTGTTGGACTAGATGGGCCATTGGCCTGATTCAGCACTGGCTTCTCTTATGTTCTTATGTTCTCTTATGTTTAC
>JAPDNY010000654.1:0-28698 GCA_029375565.1 Gekko gecko
CAGGAGGAAGCCCAAGTGCAGAGGAGAAGAGAGGGAATTAGAAATACACTCAGAGAGGGAGGCGGGGAGAGAGAAGAAGACAAACACAGTGGTCGCAGCTGTAGTTGAAAGAATGTGATTTTAATCAGCATAGCCAATCGGATCTTCAGGGCCATATCATAAGCCCTGCTGGACAAAAAAGCCCCATGCGGCCCCACTAGGGTTGCCAGCCTCCAGGGGAGAGCGGGGGTATCTTGTGGGCTCCTGCCCGCCGCCGGCCAGCTGGTCAGTGAGGAAAGCTCCGCCAGCAACAACTATGACCCAGCAGGATGCCCCAACACGATGGCAGCACACAGAAGTGACGTCGTCACATCAGGTAAGTTGTGAAAGATCGAGTTTAGGGGTCCCCTGAACTCGTCATCCTGCCCCCCACTCCTGGAAAGTTCCCTCCCACCCCTGCTGGTGAGAGTCTAGGATCTGGAAACCCTAGACCCCTCCTACTTAAAAAAAAAAACACTTAGTGGGCAGAAAGTTCTTGGCTGCTGTTCTAGCAGCCATGAGCACCATGCTGGGGACCCCGGAACTCGGTCTTTCATGGTCAAGTGGGAATTTCGATCTGGATGGCCCTCTTCCTAATCAATGGTAATACAAAGCTCTGGATTACTGCAGTTGTTCTGCTTCAGTCTAGCCCGTTTTAGTTGCTTTTATTCTGGTTTCTTTTGCATTCATTCATAAATAAAGTTTCTCAAAAGCAGTAATAAGAGTGGGATAGAACCATCAGCCAATTGAGTTAATTGTTGCAGTGCCCAAGCATGAGGAATATCCCTCCAATGGGATGGAATGCCCAGCCTGCTTTGTCATTAATGCAACGGAATGCCAGGAGGAGGAGACCATCAGTTGCACCGGCAGGGAGACAAAATGCTTTGGGGCAGGTGCTCACATCTCCGTCGGTAAGCTCTGTTTGTTGCTACTTTAGGCAAAGGGTATCCAGGGACTAAGAAAGAGGAGACTAATCTCATGTGACCACTGGAAGCTCCCTTATACTCTGTAAGAGCACTGGATTATGAAAGCAAGAGCTGTCTATTCTGAATGGCAGCTGCCTCTCCTGAGTCTCAGGCTGTTTATCCACCCATCATTTTGTCTGCTTTCTCCTCCGATATATTCCACTTTTTAAATTGCCTTTTTTATCATAGAATCATAGAATGTAAGAGTTCGAAGGGACCTTGCAGGTCATCTAGTCCAACCCCCTGCACTCTGCAGAAGCATAGCCGAAAGATAGCCCTACATACCTACAACATACCCAAAAGATGGCTGTCCACCCTCCACTTGAAAACAACCAGGGAAGGAGCATCCACCACCTCCTGAGGCAGACTGTTTCTCTCTCTCTCTCTCTCTCTCTCTCTCTCTCTCTCTCTCTCTCTCTCTCTCTCTCTCTCCCCCCCCATCGTCTGTCTGTCTATCTTATCTATCATCTATCTATCTATTAAACAGATAGGGCTCAGGGTGGGTAACTTCAAAGCATATAGGATTAAAAACCAGCAAACACAACAACTAAATACAAGAAACAGTTAATCAGTTAAAAGACAGTGAGCAATCATTCAACCCCCAGAAACCAGATAGATGACACTGGAGTCAGATCTAAATAACCCCTCTATGCGGGGTAGTCTCTATATGGACTTATTACAGGAAGGCCAGCTAGTTGGGTGTCCACCGCCTCAACTGAAATCCGGGGGAACAGCTCCCATTTTGCTGGCCCTGCGGGACTGTAACGAGTTCTGCAAGGCCTTGATTTCAAGTGGGAGCGTGTTCTACCAGGTAGGGGCCAGGACACTTCCTCTTATCTTCAGCTCTCATATATGTTGGCCCTTGTGGACGATCCTGCATTTATTTTCTCACATCCCACTTTCACTTTGCCGTTCTTCTGGGTCTTCCGAAATCTGTTTTGCCATGGACTTATCAACTACTCAGCTTTCAAGTCGATCATTTCTCCGGCGCAGACAATTTACCATGGACACCGAATTGCCACCCACTCCCTGCCCTTTCTCTGCCCATTTCCGTTCCCCTGCCACTGTGGTGAGGTACAGGTTTTTGTGGTTTGCTGTCACTCGCACTGAGCCCTCTGCTCTCCCTTTTCTGTACTGCTGCTATTTTTTAAAAAACATGTTTTATGACAAGCAAGCTTCAACAGAGCATCCTCCCAATTTTCATGAGTATCAACAATGATCACATCTGTAAAGCAAGACTATATCCCCCTTGAGGGAGGGGTGCCAGTGGCAAGGAAGGAGTGGGTGACTGTTGTGAGATGAAAACAGGTGTTAGCCAGATTGCTCTATTATTTAATAAAGATGGGGAATGATCATTATTAATATGCAGTTGGCTCATCCATAGGATTTTACCTGTGTATGCCAGAGTTAGAATTCCCAAGCACCCAGGAACAGACACAGAAACTGGGTGGCTAAAATAATGATTTCTTTACTAAATATTCTCAAACATGCAAACAATATTCACACAATATAGCACTAAGGAAGCAGAGGTGATCGATAGATTATAGAGGGGTGATACAATCTGTCCAGATGTGCAGAGGTCCATGGATTCTGGCCTAAACTCAGAGAGTTCAGGGGTGGCCTGCCATTTTGAATCATGGCAGAAAACACACCGTCTATGGCCATGTGTGTGCTGGGCACTGTTCCCTATAAGCTGAGTTAGTGTGAGCTGGCTCACAGTTTTGTAGCCTCCAACTCACACATTTTTGCCTTGGCTCAGGAAGGATGGCTCCAGGGCAAACTACTGTATGCAGTAGCGAGATTGATTGCTCATACCTGTAATGGCAGTAGCTCACAAAGTAGAGTTTTGGCTCACAAGACTCCACAGCTTAGAGGGAACCTTGGTGCTGGGATATAGGTATTGGCAAGGAATGCAGGCTAATGGGTGGCCCTGGGGGCTGGTCTCAGGTGAGAACAATAGATTACCTGGACCTATGATGAGTCCCAGGAGTGTGTGATGCCAGTAGGGGCAGACCTTAGGTATGACCAATGAGCTTCTGGAGAGGCAGGGTCTGGGTTTAACAATAGAAGCCAAGTGTTGGGTAGCTAGTTAAATGGATGATCTGACTTACTAATGGTCCTGGCCAGGGTGGAGAAAAGGTGGGAGACGTCCCTGATTAGCATCAGGAAGGATTGCTAAATATTTGAATGATTGATTGGTGTATCCCAGTATCTTGAGGGACAGAGCAAGAAAGACAAAGAATTCAGACAAAGAATTACTGGAGACAGAGTTAACTGCCAGATGGGCTCTAAACAGACATTTAGAAATGTAGATATACTTTACCTGGTAGAACCCACTGTCATTCCATAAGCATAATCTCTGCTGGGTGGAGGGGGAAGACTGGAGGCTTGCTCTGAGGTCACCTTATGAAACCTGAATATTAAATCCCTTTTTGCAGACCACTCGCAGCCTGACTCTGTGGTTCAAGCTGAGAGTGCCTGGCTTTTGGGGACTTTGGTTCAGGTTAGAAAGTAGGGCACCCTTGTTTTCGAGGTACCCAAGAGTAAAAGACAGTGCCTCTGGCAACACAGGGATTCAGAGAAAGAGACCCACAAAATGTGGGTGAGAAACCACAGCATCCTCCCACCACCCTATCACCCAAATCTGCTTTACTCCCAGTCCTCCTGCCTGCACCCTCACTTCCCATCCTCTCCCTGCCTCCCTCACTCCCCCCTCCTCCCCCAGTCCCCCCTCTCCCCTCCTAGGAACCTGGAGCTTTAAATTACGGGGAGGGCAGAGGGCTTTCCTTGCCCGCCAGACTCTCCTTCTAGTGCAGATGGCCGAGAGGAGAGCTGCCCTGCTGCCCTGCCTGCCTTCTCCGAGCTACTTACCTCCATATCATTCTGTAAAGTACAGTGCCTGGACTACCTTGCAGGGGGCAAAGGGGGGAGGCAGGAAACCCTAGACTGCTACCTTGCCTGTCTGTTTGGAAATTAACCTTCCTGGGAACCTGGAGCTTTAAATCATGGGGAGGGCAGAGGGCTTTTCTTGCCCGCCAGGCTCTCCTTCTAGTGCAGGCGGCCATGCCCTGCTGCCCTGCCTGCCTTCTCCAAGCCACTTACCTCCATATCATTCTGTAAAGTACAGTGCCTGGACTACCTTGCAGGGGGTGAAGGGGGGAGGCAGGAAACCCTAGACTGGTACCTCGCCTGTCTGTTTGGAAATTAAATGTTTCTTCAGTTCTGATTGACCCTTACCTTCTGCTGTGGCAGCATACCTCTCCAACACTGGCACTTTCCGCAATCTCCTTTTAATCCATGTTCACCGAGGTGTTGAACAGCCATACCTTTGCTCCATCTTTTTTCCTCTATTCTACATAGATCATGTTAAACTGGATTGGAACCTGTTTTCAAATTCCACATTGTCCTTTTTAATGCGTCTCAGAGCTGTTTTCATTTGCCCTTAGAGCCATTTCATTTGCCTCAGGGTGCATGTATTTAACATCACCACAACAGTAGCCTTGTGGAACCAGCTGTATCCTGCTGTAATCTTTCGGCCCAGCTACAGAGCTAATCACATGGTTCTGTTTCATATGGGTGGAAGAAAACTTTTCTCTTCAAAATAATTGACACTACTAACTTTGGAGTGCCTAAGTATTATGTGCATGCCCATGAAAACATACACTCCGAATAAAAAAATTTTGGTCTTAAAGGTGCCAACTATATCTGGAGAGAATTAAACAAAACCTCACAAAACTAGGCAGCTGTAGCAACAACAACAGTAGTCATAATTAATAATAGAAAAGGTGAATACTGTAGGTAATGATCCCTCTACTATGTCACCTTCACTAGAATAAAGACCTGCCTTCCTGGAAGAGTCTCCATCTTTCAGGCTTGCTAGAGGGCTTGCCATTATGATCAATGCTACCCTCGGAGCTCTGGAGAAAAAGACTGATGTTGATGTTCTTGTTTCTTTCACAGATTTTATTGGAGAGGAAGCTGATGTATATTTCCAAGGATGTGCAACACCAAATGCATGTTACGTTCCACTCGGCAATGCAGAATTTACCCCTGATAAACTGAAAATCATCTTCACCGAAAGGCACTGCATTGATGGAAACGTGAATGTGTAAACAGGGGAGTCCAAGTTCTCCACTTTTTGGAGTCCAGCATTCCTGGACAATGAAAAGGAAGTTGGGGGCCAAGGGACCTGAACATAAAAAGCCTGGCACTCTGGACTCCTGGGTTGCCTTCTCTGTGGAGGGGGGTGGTGAAGGGGATAAGGGGGGGGAGCAGAAAATGAGTCTGAAGCTAGAGAACCAGTTTGGTGTAGTGGTTAAGTGCTAATCTAAACTCTAATCTGGGAGGACCAGGTTTCATTCCCCACTCCTCCACTTGCACCTGGCTGGATGACCTTGGGCAAGCTGTAGTTCTGATAAGAGCTTTTCTTGAAAAAGAGCAGTTTCTGTCAAGAGCTCTCTCAGCTCCACCTACCTCACAGGGTGTCTGTTGTGGGGAGGGGAAGGGAAAGGAGTTTGTAAGCCACTCTGAGACACCTTTGGGTAGTGAAAGGCGGGGTATAAATCCAATCTCTTCTTCTTCTTCTTTTAGCGACAATCTGATGTGCAGGATGAATGTTCACTGAACCATAATCAGTATAAAGTGCCATTACAAATGAAGCACATTCCAGTGTGAACGTTTCTAAAATGAGCAATATAATGGAGGCACTTTCTTTGATGTATCCATGGGAGATCTTTGATCAAGCCTAGGCATGCAACCAAGGGATTAGTGGGGGAAAGCAAGGAGACACAGTAACATGGGATATAACAGGTTTCAGCCAACCCAGACTCATTTGATATATTACTTTTTCGGGTACATTTTTCTTTTATTCAATTTTTATTTAGTTTTTAAAATACAGAAGGGTAAGGAAGGGAAAGGGGGAAGGGACAGGTGAAAAGGTAAAAGCAATAGTTTCCTGCATGTAACTTTCCTCTACTTGCAATCTCATATTATACCCAGATAAAGAACGAGATTTAAAGTTCGTGAAGTCTTCTTAATATTATATTATTTAAAGTTCATATCTTTATATTTCTCTCTTATCCAATTATAGAATGGAGTCCATAGTACAATAAAGTCTTCTTCCATTTGCCCTTTTAGTATCAACATCAATTTATCCGTTTCCACATTTTCCATAACCTTCACTATTAAATCATGTTCTGATGGTGTTGATGGACATTTCCAATATGTTGCTGTAGTTACTACATGGATTATAAAATATCTTTGATTTTTGTCACTACAATTCTGGCCAGATTTATCCCACACTTTTTCCGAGGAGCTCAAGGTACTGCTAATGAATTCCCCATCATCCATTTATTCCTCTTAACAATCACCCTCTGAGGTAGATTAGGATGAGAATGTCTCTCACCAGGTCCACCTGTCACCTTGGTAACAGACTTGCCCCGCCTGTGAGATCTTTCATTTCAGGGCAGGAAAATGGCATGAGAGCGAAGGCTGAAGCCTCCTCAGAAAACATGGTCCTCATCTGAATTCATGCAAACTAAAATCCCAACAGGGAACTCACAACTGCATGTGGATTGCAAGGGGGGAGGGGGAAGGAAAGGTGTTGTACACCACCAGGAGTTTTAAAGGGAATATGAGGAGCATATCGCAAAAAACATAAAGACCAACAATAAAACTTTCTTCAAATACATTAGAAGTAGGAAGCCAGCCAGGGAGGCAGTGGGGCCCTTGGATGACCAAGGGGTAAAAGGAGTAGTGAAGGATGATAGGGAAATGGCTGAGAAGCTGAATGCATTTTTTGCCTCTGTCTTCACTGTGGAAGAGGAGAAGTGTTTGCCCACTCCAGAAGCACCGATTTCGGGAGGGGGTTTGAAAGACCTGAATCAGATTGCGGTAACAAGAGAGGAAGTCCTCCGACTGATGGACAATTTAAAAACTAATAAATCACCAGGCCCGGATGGCATTCATCCGAGAGTTCTGAAAGAACTCAAATGTGAACTTGTGGATCTCCTGACAAAAATATGTAATCTTTCTTTAAAATCTGCCTCCATTCCTGAGGACTGGAAGGTAGCTAATGTCACTCCCATCTTTAAAAAGGGCTCCAGGGGAGATCCGGGAAATTACAGGCCAGTCAGTCTGACATCGATACCGGGTAAGTTGGTGGAAACTGTTATTAAGGAAAGAATTAGTAGGCACATTGATGAACAAAAACTATTGAGGCAGACTCAGCATGGGTTCTGTAAGGGAAGATCTTGTCTCACTAACCTGTTAGTGTTTTTTGAGGGAGTGAACAAACACGTGGACAAGGGGGACCCAATAGATATTATTTACCTTGACTTCCGGAAAGCTTTTGATACAGTTCCTCATCAAAGGCTCCTAAGTAAGCTCAATAGTCATGGGATAAAAGGACAAGTCCTCTTGTGGATCAAAAACTGGCTTATAAATAGGAAACAGAGAGTGAGTATAAATGGGAAACTTTCTCAGTGGAGGGTGGTAAGCAGTGGGGTACCACAGGGATCAGTACTCGGTCCAATGCTTTTTAACTTGTTTATTAACGATTTGGAATTGGGAGTAAGCAGTGATGTGGCTAAATTTGCAGATGACACGAAGTTGTTCAGGGTGGTGAAAACCAGGGAGGATTGTGAGGCACTCCAAAGGGATCTGTTGAGGATGGGTGAGTGGGCGTCAACGTGGCAAATGGGGTTCAATGTGGCCAAGGGCAAAGTGATGCACATTGGAGCCAAAAATCCTAAATATAAATACACGTTGATGGGGTCTGATCTGGCAGAGACTGACCAAGAGAGAGATCTTGGAGTCGTAGTGGATAACTCGCTGAAAATGTCTACACAATGTGTAGCTGCAATAAAGAAGGCCAACGCTATGCTGGGGATTATTAGGAAGGGAATTGATAACAAATCAGCCAGTATCATCATGCCCCTGTATAGATCATTGGTGCGACCTCATTTGGAATACTGTGTACAGTTCTGGTCACCACATCTCAAAAAGGATATTATAGCATTGGAAAAAGTGCAGAGAAGGGCAACTAGAATGATAAAAGGGTTGGAACACCTTCCCTATGAAGAAAGGTTAAAATGCTTGGGGCTCTTTAGCTTGGAGAAATGACGGCTGAGGGGTGACATGATCGAGGTTTATAAGATTATGAATGGGATTGAGCAGGTTGAGAAAGAAGTACTTTTCTCCCTTTCTCACAATACAAGAACTCGTGGGCACTCTATGAAATTGCTGAGCAGTCGGGTTAGAACAGATAAAAGGAAATACTTCTTCACCCAAAGAGTGATTAACATATGGAATTCACTGCCTCAGGAGGTCGTGGCAGCTGCAAGCATGGACAGTTTCAAGAGGAAATTAGATAAACATATGGAGCAGAAGTCCACCAGTGGCTATTAGCCACAGGGTATGGAATGAGAGCTCTCAGTCTGGGGCAGGTGATGCACTCTATTCTTGGTGCTGGAGGGGGCAGCAGTGGGAGGGCTTCTAGTGCCCTGGCCCCACTGCTGGACCTCCTGATGGCACCTGGTATATTTTGGCCGCTGTGTGACAGAGTGTTGGACTGGATGGGCCATTGGCCTGATTCAACATTGGCTTCTCTTATGTTCTTATGTTCTTATGTTAACAATGAAATGCTGCAGATGCATGACTGAACCAGCTTAACGTACTTGCTCATAATATAGGAATATGTCTTTATTTCACAGTCTGCCCTCTGAAATTGTGGGTGGTATAGATTTATAAATAGGCACTGGGGATAGGCCTGTAGTCAGAAATTTTGGGAAGCACTGGGGGTGTGTGTGCTAATTTAATTAGCTACACACTTACAAACATGCCCCAACCAAAGCCAGCTCTCGCTGCCCTGCCTCAGCGTCTAACAGCGCAGCTTGGCATGGAGGAGGCAGACGTGACAGAATGGTGTCATATGACACCATCAACAAGTTCAGAAAAGGGGGAGGAGCCAGATGAGCACCCACACCCCCGGGGACTCCTCTCTGCCCTGGCTGCCAGCTTCCCCAGCTTCACACCCGCCCTCTCTTCACGTGCTCACGCACAGGGGGGGCAAGGTTACTTCACCTTGGAGAAGTGGCTGAGCAACCAGAGCAAGGCAGAGAACCTCCCAGGAAGCACCCTGCCTTCAGGAAGCCTTGGAGACCAGCGGAAGAGAGGGCTCTCAGAACCGCAGTAGAGCAGATGCGCAGGGCTCTGTGAGGAAGCCCCCGGGGTGCAGGAGCCAGTTATGGCTGGGCTCTGCCATTCTCTGGAAGATCTCAAGGCCTCCGCGGCAGCTCATGTGGGCTAGGGAGGGATGAGGAAGGGAGAGGGAAGACTGGGAGGGAGGCAGCAGGGCACATTGGTGAGAGGCATTGCTTTCAAATTCCCATTACCCACCCTCCCCGGCTTAGGACCAACTCTATATTTTAGGGGTTCTATATTCTGCATGAGGAAAATGAATTCAGAAAGGACCACGTGTCCCAACTGACAACTCAACCCGCCTCTGCTAGTGTCTTGTTAAAAGAAAAGAAGGTGACACAACATTATCATGCTCAGAGGACCTGCACCAACTACATGAAAATTAAGTGGGGCTGAGAAATGGGAGACTGAGTGGAAGGACACCCCACCGCACTAGACGGTAACTTTACGCAACACCTTCCATATTTTTGTCCCAAGTTCTGCTTTGAAGAGTTGAATAAAGAGATGATCACCTTGAAATGTTACTGATCTAAGATAGTAGAAAGGATATCTGTAATTCCCTTTCACAGTCAAAATATTGCCCAAGTATCGAGAATTATGATCCATCCAACGGCTGTTTGCTGAACTACACAGGTGTGTCAGAGTTAGAGAGTGGGACACTTCTTTTGAATTTCCAGTACTGCCACACCAACTACTGCAAAGACATGCCACTCTCATGGAGGGAGATGAGTCTTTTTGTGAAAATCTGCTCCATGTATGGAATAAGTTTCCTGTATATTGAACACATGTCATCATGCCTGCTTCCAGTTTTCAGAGAGCCCCATCCAGAGAATTCCCAGGGCCCTATGACTAACCGCTTCAACTTCCCTCCCTCAGAGGCTAGATCTTCCCTCCATTTCTGTGTTCCTCATTGACTGCGCAGCCCTGGTCATGTGTTTTCTTCTCCTCCTGAAGAAACGTTGGCTGTCCCACCCTGTCAGTAAGATATATTTTGACTATTTGCTTAGCCCAGGACCATGAGGGAAGGGATAAGACCACCCTTGGTCTTAAACCCTTGGAAATGGCACTTTAAAAGCATTAAAAGTTCAAAAATAAAAGGTTTTAACTTCAAAGGGAAAGACCAGGTGAAATCAGGGATTGAAAGTACTGAGGCAATACTAGTACAAGCAAACACTTCTAATCTTATATAGTAGGGTAATGAGAGGTTCTTAATTTATTCACAGTTACTTCCATATTTATATTGAGAGGCATTTGTTCCAGTATTTTCCAAAAACTCTAGTACACTTTGATTAATCGCTGACTTGTTTGCTGACCAGAAGGCTGGTACCCTCTTCCCAGTACCAAAACCCCTTCTCTTGGAACACCAGTACTCTTGAGTTATTCACTGACTTTTAAGGTTTTTATAGGCAGTTTCTGTTCACACCAGGGAATTCTGTACTCCTCAGGGAGAACTCTCCCTGTGTGACTGGGTAGGAATCTTCTTCTCTCCCTAGAAGATCTATCCCCTTTCCTTTGGCCTGAATGGGAATCTTCTTTATTCTATGCCATACTCTCCCCCAGTTCTCTGTCTTCAGACTTCTCTCAGCTAATGCCGAATTCAGACTGTGTTCAGCCAAGGTAGAAATCTGACTCAGTCAGTGCTAAAACCTTTTTTCTGTCAGGGCCAGTTCTGACTGTCTCAGTACATGTCTCTTCTCAGTTAAGGCAGGAATCTGACTAAATCTCCTCAGCAACCAGCTCCCCAAAATGAAGAAGCTTTGCTACCCAAAGGCTAGGTAAAGGTAAAGGTTCCCTTGCTCGAAAGCCAGTCGAATCCGACTCTAGGGTTGCGGTGCTCATCTCCGTTTCAAAGCCGAAGAGCCAGCGCTGTCCGAAGACATTTCCGTGGTCATGTGGCCGGCATGACTAAACACCAAGGCGCACGGAACACTGTTACCTTCCCACCGAAGTGGTACCTATTTATCTACTTGCAATTTCTTGCTTTCGAACTGCTAGGTTGGCAGGAGCTGGAACTAGAGACAGGAGCTCACCCTGTCATGCGGCACTCATGGGTCTTGAACTGCTGAACTACTGACCTTCCACAGCCTGCAGTTCAGCATCTTAACCACTTGAGCCACCGCAGCTCCAACCCAAAGACTACAGAAATATAAAATCTTGGCCTAATTTTACTGCTGCCCCTTATTTAGTTAACATTGCCTATGAGCTTTATAGATGGGCCTTTTCCAGAGCCTTTTTTGAGGCACTCCCCTCTTCTGTACTGCAAGGTAAATTCAATCGCTTTCCAATGCATGAACATATATGCCCATGCATGGCTAACATGGTGGAATCAGTTACTCATGTCCTCCTCTTCTGCAGATTCTATCAGGAGGAACGAGACCATCTTATACTACCCCTTCTGTCTCGATTTAGCCCTCTGCAGTCTTATCTTGACTTTAGGCCCGAAGTCCTTTGTGAATTCCTCTTAGAAGCTGTTCAGAGCTCAGTGACTTACGCTGTGGCAAAATTTTGCTGCTTCGCTATTAGGAAACATAAACGTATTTTAACTGGGAAAACTGTATGATTCTCTTACTAATATTATTTTACTGATTTTATTAATTTTTACCTGTTAATGTTTTTACACTATTCCCATGTTAATGTTTTTATACTATTCCCATGCTATTACTGTTTCAATCCTTCTTATATTAGAATCGTATGGTTTTACTTGCTCTCGCTGTGATAAATTAGATCGGATCTGCATCCAGCTCTCTCAAGACATTTTTTTGCTCAGCCGAGGATAACCAATCAGACTGCCCAGAGCAGCCTGTCACTCAAGGCTCTCTGGCTCTGTGGAAAAAAAATAACCCTTCACAGTCCTTTAATTGTTGGTACAGCACTTCCCTTAAAAAGTGCAGTCTGTCACAGCCCCCCCATCCTCTGCCCACCACTAGGCACTCGTGCCCTCGTTCCCTCCCACACACCTGCGGATGTGTCCTTCCATTGTCCATTGTCCATTGTCCATTGTCCATTGTCCATTGTCACAAGCACTCTCACCGACCATGATCTGAGCTGCTAGGAGACCTTTCCATGGTGGCATCAGGCAGGGCATGCAGCAGAGGCATGGCTGCCATCCAGTGTTATGTGGGAAAATGAAGGCCTGAGCTTGAGGGCACTGTGGCTATGGGATGGGGAAATCCTTCACTCTCAACATTAGTTGAGCCAGCCTCCACTTACAGTCTTATCTCAGGCCACAGATCTCTGGGGTTTGAGTGAACTTTACAGTGAAACATGAGTTGAGTTCAGACTGGCAGTTTGAAGTGGGAGCCATTCGTAGCAATAAAGCCCCGGAACAAACTGTTCCTTGTTTTCCCAGTCACATTGCGCTGACTGATGCGGGAGCATACCGGGAAGATGCACGCAGGAGCATTCAGACTGCTGGCCTGGAGGTGCAGCTGTAAATGGCACATGCACACATAGCCGATTTCGGGAGGATCCTGTTGTGCCGGCATTGCATTGGGAGGTAGATCACAGCCAATCATATCGCTGCTGCCTTATGCGCAACATGGGCTGCTCCTGGCTTTTCAGTTTGGTGTTCACACTTCCCAGAAGCAGAACAAAGTGGGATAATCGGGCTCTCAGGGATTCGCTACCACTTTCTCCAGGTTATCTTTTAAACGTGGGAGTGAAGCGGAACAGGACCGGTTGACTACAGGTGGGGAACACCAGGCAGATGTGCCTGTGTGAATGCCCCCTTTAATCTTTGTAATGTATCCACTTGAGGACATGGGCTTAGGACAGCCATGTGCTGGGACCGGTTCTAACTGGTCCACCATGTGGCCAGGCGAAGGGCCTGAGCTTCGCCCCGAAAGACAATGGACTAGGGGATCCTGGCTCCCCTCCAATTGAGGAGCAGGAGTTAACTCAATCAATGTAAATAGCGAATTACTGGGTGTTGTGTGTTTTGGGATGTGGGCTCATGGGGGATAAAAAGCCGGCCTGTGAGCCAGCTTAGTTGTCTTGTTCTTCATCTAATAAAGTATGTGAGAGCTGAAATCACTCATCAGTCTCAGTACTTTTCACTGGCGACGAAGGTGGGATGCCAACTCCCTCCCTGAACAACGACCACGACGAAGAGCATTGCATCGAGCCCAGCTGCTCATCGCACCGCTCCCGAGCATCGCACCGCTGACCCCGAGAACAGCACCGCACCGCTCACCGCAACCACTCCAGAGCATCGCATCGCTGACCCCGAGAGCAGCACCGCACCGCTCACCACCACCGCAGCCATTTCTTCTGCAGTGCCATGATCACCGCACGCCACCCAGCCTCGCACCACATCTCCTGCCGCTCACCACATGGCCCCACTACGCGCCGCATCCCCAAGGGCCGCCCGCCTCGCACTGCGCATCACCTCGCGGACTCCGGGCGCAGCACCGCCACACGCCACACTCATCTGCCACCACCGCTCCATGTTTCGACCACCCTGCAATGGCAGCCGCCCCTCGAAAGCAACCCTCTTCGCAAGCATCGATCTCCGTAAGCAACATGCCTCGCCAGCATCGTGCTGCTTCACCAGCCCCTTGCGCTAGCTGTGGTGACCCACATGATTGACGGTCGTGCCATTTCAGGACTGCTGTCTGCCAAGTTTGCAAAAAGACGGGCCACATCGCCCAGGCCTGCCGCTCCCGGGGTAAGCACCTGAGGTCTTCTCCACCCCGCCCAACTGAAACGGATTGACCGTCAAGCCTCCACACCCTCACATCCACCCAGCAGCCGCACCTGGTATGTAACTTGCCCCCGGACGGCCCCAACAAATTACACGTGACAGTGCTTATTGAGGGGTTCCCCTGTTCAATGGAGATTGATACGGGTTCGTCATTCTCCATAATTTCCATGGACATGCTCTGCAAGATTTGTCCACAGGGGGAATCCCCCTGCAAAAGCCATGGGGTTTGACCTTACGGAACTTTAACAAGAACCCCGTGGCGGTCGGGGACTGGGGCAAGTTCCGGGTACAGTTTAAGGACTTTGATGGGATCCTGGATCTACTGGTGGTGGAGGGACATCTTTCGAGTCTGCTGGGACTTTCATGGTTCAGGCCCCTAGGACTCACGGTTACAGGGGTGAATCATGTGCGGGCGCCAGACTTTGCTAAGATCTGTGACGAATTTCCCCGGGTTTTTGACGACACACTGGGGCGGTACACTGGGGACTCCATTTCACTGGATCTCGACCCCAGCGTCCGGCCCATACGCATCAAGGCCCGCCACCCCCCGATTGCGATGAAGCCTAAGATTGAGGCCGAGCTCGACCGCCTTGTGGAACAGGGGGTGCTGGAACCGGTTGCGTCAGCACGCTGGGAAACCCCCATAGACACCCCCTTAAAGCCAAACGGTGACGTTTGCATTTGTGCAGACTACAAATGCACTTTAAATAAAGCCCTCCAGGACCACACGTACCCAGTATCCGTGGTCGGCCATGTTTTGGCAGCACTAGCAGGGGCCCGGGTCTTTGGCAAACTAGACCTCGCCCAGGCGTATCAACAGCTACCCATTGATGCCGCCACCACCGAAGCCCAAACGATAGCCACTCATAAAGGAGCTTTTAAAGTCCACCGGCTCCAGTTTGGGGTGTCCGTCGCGCCAGGGATTTTCCAGTCCTTCATGGACTCCCTCCTGAAGGGGATTCCTGGGGTCCAACCATTCCTGGACGACGTGATCATTGCGGCTCCAGACTCATCCTCATTCGCAGACTGGCTCCGGGCGGTGCTGTGAAGGTTTGACTCGGCAGGGCTCAAGGTGAAGAGGGAGAAATGCCTCCTAGGGGTGCCGCGCATAGAATTTCTGGGCTTCGCGGTTGACGCACAGGGCTTCCATCCCACGGAGGACAAAGTCAAGGCAATCACACAAGCCCCCCTGCCCTCATCCAAACAGGAGCTACAGGCCTTCCTGGGCCTCTTGAACTTTTATCATTCTTTTCTCCCTCTCAAGGCGGTGGTGGCGGCCTTCTTCTGTCTGCGCCTCTATATCCATTAGATGTTGGGGTACTATGGATTTAGCTTTGGTCAATCCTAGATCGAAAAGACTTGCAGGGTGAAGCCCAATTGAACCAAGTTTAACCAATATTTTGGAGGACCATTCAGGATATGGAGTGGCAGCTAAAAAGGATGGAATTAGACCTGTAGGCTTCAAGTGCATTCTTAAGCAGTAAAAAATCGAAACAATCCAAATTTTCATTTTCACTCTTGGCACTCTACTCTGCTTCAGCTCAGACAGTGCTCCAGGCATATGTGAGCTGTTTTCCCGCTTATTGCCTAAAAGCAAAAGTAACTCTCCAGCGATATACGACTGCTCTGAATCATGGAAAGGACTTTGGGGGAACTTTGTCCAGCCTTGGATAGCCTTAAGAACGGGGTGGGGAGCCATGGCTGCCCCCTCACCATTTTTACAGACTGGGGTGGCTCCCAAAAAACTTTATAAAGCGGCAAATGAAAGAAATGAAAAAAAAATTCTTCTCCCCTTGGGGATTGAACCGGGGACCTTCAGGCTTGCAGTCTGGCACACTATCCACTGCACTACTGGACCTGTTGTAGGGAACAGGGCTCTTGGTAATTATATCATGGCTGCAGCAGCTTTTGCCTTATGCTGAGTCTACAGGGGTCAGAAGTTTAAACGGGGCTGAACTGACCCCGAAGCTTTCTGAGCCTCGTTTTGGACCCGGGGTTCGGAGGAGGGGGTTTGTAGGGTCATTTGCATATTCAACCAAGTGCTCTCAAGGGATTCTGGGTTGTCTGGGGCATTTTTCAAACTTTAATAACTTTTTATAGGGGTTGAGTTTTTACACCGGGCTAAGGGGGATCTTATTAGTTTCTTTTTCTCTTGTGGAGGCTGGGGGAGTTGAGTTTGCCACCATGATCATACACCTCTTTGTGTGCCTTGACTCCCTTGGGCCTAGCTGCTGGAAAGCCACGGTAGGTGTCTTGCCTTCCCCTCTTTTCTTTGCAGGCACTCATCCTGGTAGCCACCATCATTGCATTGGAAGAATTTTCCCAATTTTTGGAGGTTCCTGCATAGTGGGAACCAATAATACTGGTTAAAAAATAGACTTGAAACATATCCCTTTACCCCTTTACTCCCAGAGATAGCTTAGGCCTTCTGACTTAGAAAATCATTCTAAATGCCTCCAAATGCTAGCGGCCTTCAGTGAATGAGTTTAAAAGATTGGTGCTGGTTTCCCTTCTCTCCTTTGGCTCCACCACTCTCTATCACCCTGCCTTGTTTCTTAAGAATGTATGGTCACAAAGAAACATTTTTAGAGGGCCATAAAGGTTTCTGCAAGCTAGAACAGGGCAGGGAGCTTAGTGGATCAAAGAGAGAGATCTGCTGGATGGGAAGGGGAGCTCCGGATGCTGGCGGGGCATCACCTCCCGGGTCTGGAGGTTTCAGGGGTGGAGTTGGAACTGGGTCTCCTTTCCAGAGTTTAAGCTGAGAGGAGTGGAAAAATGTATGCCATACTTCCCCATGCTTGCAGGGAATGGCTACCTTGTTGACTGCAGGGCTGACTCGTACTACAATAGATACTGGACCTTCCCATTTTGTGGCCAATGCATGGCCTTTCCTAGAGAACTTCCTGTATAAGACTTGCTGTCCTGGGTCCCACACCTGTGGGTTGCAGACCCAACCCAACATTTGTCCACTGCGAGCTGGCTATGGCCAAGCATGTGAGCCACCTGTACGTGGATGAGGAGGAGCTCTCTGAAAAGATCCCAGACCCATAAGTCGTTTATGACCTTGGGCTCAAACCCTGCAGGAATCTCCATGTCCAGCCACAAATACTCTGGAAGTCGCATTTTCCTGCCTGTCATGACCATATGCGGGGAGTAGCCGTGCTTAGCAGTTGTCCCTCGGATGGCCATGAGAATTATGGGTAGCTTTTCATCCCAGTCCCTTCCTGTAGATCTAATCATTTTCCTGAGGGCTTCCTTCAACATGTGGTTAGTCCGTTCTATGGTGCCTGATGACTGGGGGTGGCCGGCATTGTGGAACCTCTGTTGGATTCCCAGAGCACGGCAGAGTTCCTGGGTGACCTCCCCAATGAAGTGACTCCCCAAATCGCTTTTGATTACTTTAGGGATCCCCCATGTACAGTACACATTGTTAAACAGGATCTTGGCTGTAGTTGTGGTGGAATTGGTTCTGCAGGGGAATGCTTCGACCCATTTTGAGAATGATGGTCAAGCAGTATTTGTTGCCACGAGCCATTTTAGGGAGGGGGCCAATAAAATCAATCTGAATGCATGCCCAAGGTCCTTCTATTCATTGGTGCTGGATGGGTGCTTTCGGCCCAGAGGGATCGGCATTCACCATTGTGCAGGAGAGGCAATTAGTGACCCATTGCTCTACAGTGTGGAACATACCTGGCCACCATCCGACTTCTTTCACCCTTTCCAGGGGTCAGATCTTTACCCCTGATTGTGCACGAATTGTATAAGGTCTGCCCTCACTTCTACAGGGACTACCCAATGTCTTTCACCAGCTGAATCTATAGCCCAGATGACTCCTTCCCTTCCCTCAATCTGGTAGTTCCCCGACGGATCTTTCCCCTTTTGGAGGAGGTCAGTCACATCTGCATCATTGCGCTGTTCTCCCATGTCTACAAACACTGGGGGAATTTCTGGTCTGTTATGAGCGGCTGCTTGGTGGGTTGTTACCAGCTGGAGAGGAATGGCCGGCTCAGGTGGGGGGGTCCCAGTCAGGGCCGCCTCTTTGGCTAACAGGTCTGCCTGGTCATTCCAATATGTGATCTCAGTTGAATTTCTTTGATGGCCTTCCACATGTGAGATTTGGGTGAGAGCCATTCATTCGTATAGGATGTTTACTATGATTAACCAAACTTGCAGGTGAGCTATAGGCTTTCCCTCACTGTTCTTCCAGTCCTGCTTTTCCCAATGGGGGAGCCAGATTGTGGCGGCTTTGGCCGTCCAGTCTGAGTCTGTAAAAATGGTGAGGGGGCAGTCTAGTGGTTCAAACTGCAGGACTGTGTGGAGGGCTTCCACCTCAGCCACCGCCTCCTGCAGGGTGGCACCATCATGGACCCGAATGGCTCCAAAGCCAGCTTTGGGGGACCTGTCAACATGGAAGGAAGAGCCATTGCAGAACCAGCAGACAAATCCATTCTGCCTGGCTTCTTCAAAGGGCCATGGTTGCAGGCCATGGTGTGTGGTCCACTATGGGCAAGGGGCACTCATGCTGCTCGCCGGTGACTATAAGGCCATAGGGTACAGGGGGCTCATTCTATTCTCACCTGTATTCCACTCCCTTGTTAACTAAGGCCAATGTCCATTGCACAATGTGAGCATTAGAAACCTGGCCATCCTGTATCTTTCCAAATAGGATGTATTTGAGGAGGGTATGGGTCATTTGAACTACGACTTTTGCTCCCCCTATTATTAACTCCCAGTGTGTAAGACTCCAGACTAGGGCCAGGCAGACCTTCTCGCAGGGAGTGAACTTCATTTTCACGGGGGACAGGTTTCAAGATGCATAGGCAATGACACGCTGGGCACCCGCCTGGTGCTGCAGGAGGGTGGCCCCTATGCTTCTCTCAGAGGTCTATAATATAGCTGACCAGGATTGGGATGGGGGCAGAGGTGGAGGTGGAGGCGAGGCTCTGTTTGAGGGCTGCAAAGGCATTCTGCTGTTTTGGACCCCATTGCCAGGGGGTGTTTTTCTTCAACAAGGCATATAGGGGACACTCCTTGTATGAGAAGGATTCTATGAAATCCTGGGAGAAGTGAAATGTCCTCAGGAGTGCCCTCAGGGATGGTATATCAGTGGGGGCAGGGAGCTTGGCTATGACTTCCATTCGTTGGGTTTCTGGAGTCCTCCCGTGGGGTCCCAGTGCGAGCCTGAGGTATTTCACCTAGGTTTGCACCAATTGAGCTTTTCCCCGGCTAGCTTTGAAACCTGTTTCTCGGAGAAGGCTAAGAACTTCCTGGGTGATCTCGGTCACAGTTTCTGCTTCAGGGGCATGGAATAAATGTCATATCTGCACCATGTGGGCATGGCAGATGCTTGGGCTGGAATGGAAACCTTGAGGGGTTCTCTTAAAGGCAGATTGTTGTCCTTTGAAAGTGAAGGCAAATTTGTACCAACACAATTCGTGGAGCCTAATTGAATGAAACGCATTAGCAAGATCAATGACACTGTAGAATCGGGATCCTGCAGCAATGGCGGCCAAGATTTCATTGTATTTGGTGAATACAGGAGCCACTGGAGGGGTCACTGCATTGAGGGCATGAAAGTCGACAGTCATTCTCCATGTGACTCCGTCTGCTTTTAAGACTGGCCACAATGGAGTGTTGCAGGTAGAATGCATGGGGATTATGACGTCCTAGTCCATGAGTAACTCAATTGTTTTGGTTATGCCTGCCTCTGCCTCAGCTGGATACTTATATTGCTTCTATGGTGGAGGATCCTTGCCTTCTATGAGCACATATGCGTTGTGCACCATGCCGCATTCTGCTTTATCCTTGACCCAGACTTCCGGAAATTCACCAAGCTATGGGTCGTCTGCTATGGGACGCAAGGGGAGGGGAGCTTTTAGGGCTGCACACCTATGGACTGCATTGACCAGGTGAGGTCTGCCTGGAATGTGCCAGAGCAGGCTGTTGGCCAGGTCAATGGTTATCCCACGCTCGCGGAAAAAGGGGGCCCCCAGAATACCATCGTCATCGCCTCCCGGACTATCACATGAGGTCTCACGGGTGGAAAGGTTGCCTATCAACAAGGGCACATTTTTCCAGAGACGTGCATTGTGGTTGTCTCCTGCAAAGCCCGCAAGGCAAATAGACTTGTCGGTCTGGGTACCCCGAGAGACCAATTGGGGACGGAGGACAGTGAAGGTGGCTCTGGTGTCTACTAGGAGGGTAGCAGGCTGTACATTCCCTGGAGTCCTGACCCCAGCCTTTATGGTCGGTCTCCCCCAAGGGTCTGGCTTGAGTCTTGCCAGAACTCCTTCAGGGAGCACTTGGGACTCCAGGCGCCCCTATTTTGTAGATTTTGCCATGGCATTAACCAATTCCAGGGGAGTGACCACCGGGTTGGTGGAGTAATGTTCCGGCTGCTCGCACTCAGCGAGGGCCTGAAACAGGACCGAGTCCAGCTGTTTGTGGAACCGCTCCATTTCATAACCCCTTTCCTTTTTTTTTTTTTTTTTTTTGTAAAAACCTCTCCTAAAAAGGAGAGAATTTTATTGCTTTTTCTGTAGAAAAAGGGTAGGGTATATAGATGGGTTAAAGAAAAGGTTTTGAGTGAATTTTCTGTTAAAATGTTAGTTTTAGTTAGTACAAATAAAGTTTTTGGCGTCCACCATGGTTGGAAGATCTTCTTTTCATCCTACCGAAAGTCCAGAATATATCTATTAGTTAAGTTAGTAAAGTCCTTTGGGGTTAGTTGTTGATCAGCTCCCTTCTGCCGCCTCACGAACAGCTGCTATATCTTGGGATGTCTTCTTTTTAAGTCTCTCAGATTATATGATGGGCCCTCTTTTGCTTTCTTGTCTCCCGCTCCGGCACCTCCCTCCTCTGGGCCGCTGTCTTCTTCGCTGCTTAACACTATCCAATTAGCGAGTTCTGCATCTTCCTCTGAACTGGCGTGTCTCTTCAGAAATTCTTGAGCTTTGAAAACGGAGTCAATCTTCTCTCTTTTATCCTTAAATTTGAACACCAGTCCCTCGGGAAAGCACCATTTGTAAATGGTTTGATGTCTTTATAAGAACATGGTCAATCCTTTATATGCTTTCCTTTTCATACGAATTTCATATGGAACATCCTTTAAAGTTCTGATAGTCTGCTCTCCAATCTTCAAGGGTACCGCTGAAACTGCACGCAGAATTTGATCTCGAGTACGCTGTTTAGTGAACTTGACAACCACTTCTGCTGGCAAATTATTTTTCTTTGTAAAGCTGGAATAAGCTCTATAGGCCACATCCATCTCATCCTTTAATTTTTGCGCTTCTCTGCCTGTTGGTGGTGCCAAGGCATTCGCCAGTATAGCTCTAAGATCTTCTTTCTCGTCTTCCTTTATGCCCTGAAAGCGGAGAGTCAGATTTGATTTTTCCATCTGAAGCATTAAGATTCTTTTTTCTTGCATATCTTGATGTTTTTCTAATTTGTTGACCCTTTTCTTAATTTTCTTGGTGTCTTCCATCGAGACCAGACACTTCTATGCGATCTCCTCCATTTTCTTTGCTGTTTCTGTTGTTTTTGTTGACTGTTGAGAACACTTTCCATGTTGCAAAGGGTTTCGCTGATTTTCTGCATTTGATCCAGCAGAGGGCGCAGTGGCTCGCTTTTCTGTTGATTGACAGCTGGCTCTAGGGGGAGGTTGCCAGGACCGGAAGTCTCTCCCCCCTTCTTTACCGGCTTCTCTGGGACCTTTTTCTGCCCCAACATTTTTTTTTGTTTACTTTAACAAAGTTCGTGCCGCGACACCCAGAAGACAAGCTGGCTTCTTAATCTTCAGTAAAGCCCCAAAGGTACTTTTACCAAACTGCTTTTTTGCTTCGCTCCCCCTTCACTTTTCCTTTAACAGTCCCGTTTTTTAAAGGGGTTGGGGATTCCTCCCTCCTCCTATGCGCTTATACGTTTACGGGGGGGTGGGGGGAACACATTTATGCCGCTTCAAAACAGATCTCCAACTCACGATTCACTGCCAATTCTTCTTTTATTAATTCATTCCGCTGCTTCTTCACTCCTGGAAGTCAGTGGTGTTGCTACTTCCCATACGGGCACAATGCAGTGGGGCCAACTGGGGCGGGGAGAAAGCCTCAATTTCCTGGCTATCTGCCGGCAAAGAGGCTACTCCCCAAGCACCCCCAGTTCAGAGCCTTTGCCTAAGGCTCACTAGGGTCTTTCGCATGAGCGAAGACCCCCCCAACCACGTGTGGGCTAACCATCTCCGGGAGCATCCCGAGAGGTGGCTGCCATTCGCTCCACCGAAACCGAAAGTCCCATAACCCCTTTCCTTTAGGCACATGCAGGCATGCCACCTGAGTGGCTCCTGACCATCGGGTGGTGTTTGATGGGGTGGATTTCCCTGCTATCGGGGAGCAGGGCCCTGCGGGGGTAGTTCAGGGTAGATTGAGGCAGGCTGGGGCAGAGTGTAGGGTCCCTGTTGGTAGTTGTCCGTATACGAGGGTGGAGGGGCAGAGGGTTGGAGGTGCGCCTGGGCTGGAGCAGGGCCACCGCAGTAGTCCCGTCCATTTCACCCCCTTTGGTAACCTTCTCCTCTGAATCCCTTTCCTCCTAACAGGCATCGGCCATCTTCTCAAAACTGGCCAGAGGCAGGGTATTGGGAGTGGGGGCCATTGTTGGCATATGTGACCGCCTGGATAGGCTCATCTTTGCCTTTCTCTTTGGCTTTCCTAGTCCCTTTAGGGGGTCTAAGGTTGCCTGTGCTGCACAGCAGTGTGGCCATGCATCTGATTTTACACTCTAGGTTGCCCCAGCTACCACGGGTGGGGTCAGAAACATTCAGGGCCAGTTGGGTTTGGGCATGGAATCCCTGGACTAACGCCTCCCTAAACTCATCCACCTCATAGTTCAGGAGGTTCTTGTCATCTATGTCCATTATGTTGGACAAGACGGCGAGAAGCTGCTTTCGTGCCATGTATGCCTCAGGGTCCTCACCTGATCCTTGCTTCTCTAGGACAAATAGAGAAGTTGTGGTCCAGTTTGGATGAAGGTAGGTTAGTACCTCATTCATCCACCGGTATCTATTGACCCCAGTGAGGCCCCCAGCAGTGATGGCAGAGTTAAGGGCCACCATTTCTGTGCCTGTAGCACAGCATCGGGCTAGCAGGGTGAGGTCATCCCCGCTAATATTCTGGTAGGCTGTCCAACATCCGTCATCCACTGGATGGCATTCTCTCTGGTAAAGGGCCGACTTGTTCGGCAATGGCTTTCACCTCGTCAGGCTTCCACAGGCATGTTTCTGTGATTGTTTGAGTGCTCATCTTGGTGCCCGCCTAGTGACCATTTTCTTTGTGCTCACGGGGTCTAGTGGAGTGACCGTTTCAGTGGGGCACTGGAGTGGTGCACTTGCCCTCACTCCCAGTGCTTCATCCTCAGGCAGCTCCACTATTCTTCGTGAGTGGATGGCAGAAATCACTGCCTTTTGTAAGCCCAACTGTTCCTGCAAGGACTCAATTTCCCTGTGGCAAGCATCGTGATTAGCAAGCTCACGCTTCATCTGGGCTTGGTCCGCTAAATACTTAGTGGCCCTTTGTGCTGAAACCAGCTTGTCCTTAACCTTAGTCAGGGTGGCCTCAGCAGTTTGGGTCCATTCCGTGGTGGCAGCTGCCTTCCGCCCTAATTCTTGGACCATGTGGGCTAAACCTTGTTGCTCTAATATGAGGTTGAGCCTTTCCACCTTTAAATGGAGGCTCTCCTCCTCATAGTCACTATGGAGCTCCGAGAGATCCTGCTCGTAGTGGCTTTTCTGATCCTCTAAGCGGACCTTTAATTCCTCTATCTCTCAGGCGTGTCGCTCTTTTAGCTCCCTAATGGTGGCTTCCTGAGTGTCTTTATCCTCCTGCTGGTGCTTGAGGAGGACCAATGCATCCTGAAGCGCTGTGTACAGTGCCCAACTCCCGAAGCGATCCTTTATGGTCGCCTTAGGCTTTTTGTGTTCGCAGAAGTCCTGGAACACAACTTTGGCTACTTTTAGAGGATTCAGCCCCTGGAATGATCCAGACTCCCAAGGGCAATCCCCCTTCTTAATGAGCCACTTTTCCAGACAAGGCACATTGCTAGTCATGCGAAACATGGTGTTGGGCTTCCTTTTTACCTAGGGAAAACCTTTTTAACTCTGAGTGCACCTGTTGGGGCTGTGTGCCTTGACCTACATGTGGACACAGGGTCGGCTCACCCAGTAGGCAAGCTAGGCACTCACCTAGAGTGCGCCGGCCCTCGGGGCCCCCTGGCACCCCCATAAGCCCCCATGCCACCCTAACAGGGCGACTGCTGCCACCGCCTCCCAATACAGAGCGCCCGGCTGGGGTGCAGGAGGTGGTGGCACAGCTCGCCTGCCCTCCCCCTCCCCCCCGGCTGGTGGAGAGAATGGATGGGGGGTGCCCTGCACTCTGGTGGAATACTGCTGGGAGGGGTGCCAGGCAGCCTGGGAAAGGTACAACCAGCCCTCACGGAAAGGGACTGAGGTGGGGTGGGGGCTCTCCACATGGCCAGGCCACCTCGCTCCAGAGGCACAAGGCAAGCGCCCAAAGCTCGGCCTCGGCCATGAACTCCCCCCCGGCACCCAGGTCTTTCCTCATCCATGCTCAGAGGGAGCCCAAGAGAGAACGTGCATGGGGGGGTGAGGGGCAGCAGGGGGAGAGGGAATGCACTTGATGGAGCCGGGGTGCATGCACCACGGTGGAGCCTCTCTGACCTGCCCAATCAAGCAAGCAAGCCCCTCCATCCGGGAAGCCTCCGCCACCCTTTCCACGAAAAAAGGAGGGCTGGGTGGGTGGGTGGGGGAAATAATGCCCCAGCAATGACCTGCACTCGCCTTAGTTGCCCATCTCCGCACAGTCAGCCAGGCAGCCCACCAGCCCTTTGGAGGCTCCCACTTCACCCAGCCATATGTCCCCAGTGGCACCGCAGGGGGGGAGGGGAGGAGGCAGAGTCCTCCCCTTCTGTCCCAGCCAGGAGTCACTCCAGAGCACGCCTTCCTGGCAAGAGTCAGTCACTCGGGCAGAGTGTCGGGGCTGCCAGCAAAGCATCCTTTCCCCCCCGGGGTGAAGCGGAGCCGGCAGCTGCAGCTCTCTTGCCCGAGCCCAACTTTCTCATTGGCCCTGCCTGGAGGTTGGCAAACCTGTAATTGGCACACATGGGAGGGGTGCCAGAAGGTAGCCCCGCCTAGGGCATGAAAAACCCTCGGGCTGGCCCTGTGTGGACAGGAAGTTCCTTTACTCCCCGTCCCTGGAGTAACCTTTCAGTTCTGGAAAGGGCACTTAGCCTATTTAGGTTTTGGGAATGAGAGTGATCAGCTGCTCTATTCCCTGATGGGATAACCTATAGAACCCACTTCTGGAGGGTTTTGAGCTCTTGGCTCTGACGGGCAAACCACACCGAACCAGATTAGGTTTCAGGCTTCTCAGGCCCTGGCAGGGATTACATTTAAACCCACAGAGTTTTCGGCTTCTCTGGCCCTTGCTGGCGAACCCTGAACCAGCAGAGCTTTTGAGACACTGTGTCTCAGCGAGATATCCACTGAACTTGCACTTAATTATGCTCTGGCCATGAGGCAAAGCAAAAAGATAATATCTTACAAGGCAGGAAGGAAGGCGGAGTCATGGCTCTTTACCGAGCGCATCTCTCTCAGTTGTTGAGGTTGGTGGTTTGGGTGGGAAAACAAGTGGTGTAAGGGTTGTTGATGCTGGCTATTGCCCTACACTATCATTCTCGGGTCCCACCCACAAGATAGACTGAAAGTTGGCTCGAGATAGCCTTAGGACTTCATGCAGGAGGCCCGACTGTGTTCGGCACCTGACTGGTCACGGGCTTTTACCTAGCAATCAGGGCCAGTGCGGCTGACCTCCATGACGCTGAAGGAGAGAAAGGGAAAGCCTTCCACAATAGAGTGCTCACTAGAGCCAATCATGCTGACAGCAACCTTTCACACAAGCCTGTTCTGATACTCCAGAGGGGTTTTTCCTCCACGTCTGCCCGTCCGAAAGACACGTGTCGACTTGCGTGTACGTTCAGACATTCAGGGTGCTGCCTGCATCCTCCATCACTTTGTTAGCCTGATTGCTCATAGTTATTAATAATAATAGGGGGCAGATGATTAATTATCAATAGGCAATCAGCTGCGGGAGTGAACACCTGTGTATTCAGAAGTACCACCCCTAAGGGAGGTATTGGCAACAGACCAGGAGACTTTATGAGGTTGAAAATAAAGTCTTTTTCCTGGAGTTCTTCGTAAGCAAACAACACACAGTCTCAAACACAATTACACAAGTCTAGGAAAATAAAGAGAAAAGTATAAGCACATTTGCATTAGCAGGTAAGCGTTGGTGAGCAATATTTACCGGTACCGTTGTGCAGAGCATTCCTCAGGAAAAATGGAGGGGAAGAATGGAAAAAGGGGGCCATATGGCCAGAACCAGCAGGTAACACGTGGGAACTCAGGCTGCAGACCTAGAGTTTAAAGATGGAGGCAGGGATTGGGGATAGCAAACTGGACATAAGAGGGTCAAAGATTCGATAGGGGTCATAGAGCAGAGAGAGAGCTAGTTGTCAGGCATCCCCTTATATGCAGAAGACAGAGGGGGCTGGTCACAACTCCTGGTCACACCTCCTGGTTAGTCCATCCCTGAAAGTACCCTATTGGTTGGAAGGTATAGGGGAGGTGGAACTGAGAAGTGGTCAATATTGAGGACTAGAAGCTTAACTCATGTTTGGCACCTGGGAGCAAGCAGGATGAGTCACCGAGCTGAGTCCATCATTTTCTTGGTGACTTTAGCCAGGCTCCTGATGTCTAGCAATTAGTTGCCAGGCAACAATGAATAGTCTCTCCCTGGCTTACATGAGGTCTTGTAGGTGAGGGAGGAGGGAAAGAGGCTGCCTGCATGAGTTAGAAGGAACCCTTAATGGTGGTGTTGGTCCTTTGTCCTGATGCTTCAGCATGGCATGGTAGTGTGTTTAGTGCATACTGGGGCTGATCCATTCTTCTTCAGGAAAAACGGGATGGTAACCTTTGCTGATCACTGGAGCTGCTTGGGAAGGTCAGGAGGGTGTCTCTTGCCTAAAGTGCAGTCTCATCTGGCATCCTATTGGGTTACCTATGGGGTTACCATGTTGCACAGTCCCTTTTGCATACACTTGCACAGTTTATTATTTTATTATAGTTCATAGGCTAAAAAGCCTTGCAGGGCAACATTTACACTCCCCTGAGGCATCCCATTTAGCGTGCCATCTTAAAGATGCTTTCCTGGGAATAAGCCCCAATGACTGGACCTGCTTAGGATGGCACTGTTAGGTCCCAGCAATACAAGCGGGATACTGCACTGCTGAAAGGAGGCAAATTAGAGCTGGAGCAAAAAGATGCATGGTAGCACCATCAGAAAGGTCCCCGAGATGCCGCACAGACACCGATAGCTGGCGATCACACGGCGATGTTGAAGTGCATCAAACGGTTTTGCACATGTGCACTCTTACGTTGCTTCACATACTGTGGAGGCTTGGAAAAATACATCCGGTGCGATGGGATGCATGCTACACTTCCCAGATATTGCCGTATGATTGCACCCATTTGATGCACCCTCAACCCGTCCGTTTCACAGGGCAAATCCTCCCATGTGACCAGGGCCTTAGATACTTATACAGAAGACCCATTGAAGACATTGTTAACCTGACCTCCTTTGATTAAGTGATACTTTCATGTGCCAGCATCCTGCTGTTGCCCTGGCCTCAATGGCCCTGGCTAGCCTGATCTTGTCACACCCTCTGAAGCTAAGCAGGGTTGGCCTTGGTTAGTACTTGTATGGAAGATCACCAAGGAAGCCCAGGGTTCTGACACAGAGGCAGGCAATGGCAAACCACCTCTGAATATCTCATGCCTTAAAAATAACTATGAGTTTGCCATCAGTCAACTGTGACTTGATGGTACTTTCCACCAATGATTTTGTTCTTGTGTAAGAAAAAGGCTTCATGGAGCTGCGGTGGCTCAAGTGGTTAAGACGCTGAACTGCAGGCTGTGGAAGGTCAGTAGTTCAGCAGTTCGAGACCCGAGAGTGCCGCAAGACGGAGTGAGCTCCCGTCTCTAGTTCCAGCTCCTGCCAACCTAGCAGTTCGAAAGCAAGAAATTGCAAGTAGATAAATAGGTACCACTTTGGTGGGAAGGTAACAGCGTTCCGTGTGCCTTGGTGTTTAGTCATGCCGGCCACATGACCACGGAAACGTCTTCGGACAGCGCTGGCTCTTCGGCTTTGAAACGGAGATGAGCACCGCAACCCTAGAGTCGGATTCGACTGGCTTTCGAGCAAGGGAACCTTTACCTTTACCTAAGAAAAAGGCCTGACAAAACCCTTGGGGCTGTGCCCTTTGCATTTCCCTAGAACTTTTAAGTCATATTGCCCTCGTTCAGCTTCATCTTGAGACTCCAACCACATGGCCCCAGCTACAGCAAGTCACTTAAATCCACACAAAATGGTCTGCATTTTACCATCAAGTCGAAATTTTTCACACCACGGGAATAATTTAAATCCTCCAAAGCAAGCAAGGGCACAGGAGTGACAGATCAACATGCAGTCATGAGTGGGAGGCTGAAGAGTTGGGAGAAGAGAGGAGATTAACCCACCACAGCACCAAGCCAACTTCAGACATTCAAAGGGCGATTTACACCTGAAGTGGAGAAAAACTTCTACAAGACCATGGAAAATGATTTGAGAGGTGAAATGAATAAGGGAGCCATGGGGATTTGAAGTTAAACCAATGAAGCACACAAAGAAGCTCTCCATGCAGCTCAGGAACTTC
>JAPDNY010000655.1:0-28544 GCA_029375565.1 Gekko gecko
CTCCTCCCCCTCCCTCCTAGAGAGCAGTTGTAATTTTGAGTGATCTCTAGCCCCCATCTGGAGATTGGCAACAATGGTTTCCCATCAGGGAATGGCTGGATTGGAGGGTGGAGTCTATGATATCGTACCTGTCTGAGGTGCCACCCCTCTTCAAACCTCACCCTCTCCAGGCTCCATCCCTCAAATCTCCAGGAATTGCCCACCTGGAGTTGGCAACCTGATCAGGACTGGGCCCAATGATTTTTCTCCCAAAGGCCAACATAGGTGTGGAAAGGGCCTTTTACTGACAGAGGAGAAAGTACAGGTGCCAACTCTGATTAGGGAAATACCTGGAGATTTGGGGGGCTGGATCCTGTGGAGGTCAGCATTTGGGGTGTGTGTGGAAGGACTCAGCAGGGTATAATGCCATAGAGTCTACCCTCCAAAGCAACCATTTTCTCCCGGGGAACTGATCTCTGTTATCTGGAGGTCAATTGTAACAGTGGGAGATCTCCAGGTACCACCTGGAGATTGGCAACCCTAGGGGAAAGTCAGCCGCATAGCAGGGAGTTGAAGAAAATGGTTTGATGGTCGCTGCCCACCTCATTAGCCAGCCAGCCATGCTGAAGCTAAGCAGGAGAAAGAGCCTTTTTCCATTTATTCTGACAGGAAAGTGGCCATTGGGGAGGGGGTTATGCTGAAAGTCCTTTGTTTTTTTACTCACAGAACCAAGCTTGGTTGCCTACCAACAGCCACTGAAGGGACAGTCCCTCACAGGAATCAAGAGAACTGTCTTCCTCAGGAGAGAGAGCTGTCTGCCAGTAAATCTGACATGCAAATGTGTCTGAAGGGGGCGTGGATGGGGAAGAGGAGCAGACCCAGCACCCAGCCAATGGCACGCAAGTACTCTTGAGTGGCGACTGATGGGCCAATGGCTGAGGGAGGGCTTTTTACAGCCAATGGGAGCGCATGGAATCTTACGAAACCAAAAGATAATTATTATAAGGAGAGATATTTATTTATATATTTCAGGAAACCTACCTATTGTTTAACTTGAGGATGAGTACGTGCAGTAATGCTAGGAGAGGGTAGTGGGGAGGCTTCCCATGTGTTGGAGAAGAAGTCCTTCTATGGAGCCCTTTGCAGGACCACTCAGGCTTCTGGTGTAAAGCATGGCTTCTGCTTGCTGGCTGCTGCATATTTCTGGTGTCAGGGAGGTTGATTTGCCTCCTGTATGGATGCAGGGGTGAAGAGCACCATGAGTCCATGTCTGGCTAGTACACTGCTTCAGGGTGAGGCTTCCCTCGGCTGGGCGTGTGTCTACAGTCCAGGAAGTTGGCACCATCATCGGGCTACCACACAGTTCAGTCCCTGCCATATTTATTATACAGTTCAGTTCACAGCTATAGTCCATAAATGCTGAGCAAGACTCTTGCAGCACAACACTCAGATGCTGGCAAGCTGGCCAGTGGGGGAACTCCCCCACAACAGTTGTCTGTGGTCCTACTTGAAAACAGCAGGTGCCATGTGAGCCTGCCCTGCAAGCTGCAAATTCACAGCTTGCAGGACAGGTGAGCACAGCACCCCCCCACCATTTAAAGGGAAAATAGGGGCGTGAGCATGGGGCACTGCATCCCCAACATGATGACATCACTCTGCATTATGTCATTGTGTTGGGGACAGCCCCAGCCCCTCCTTATTTAATTACCTTGACCACTCGCAGCTGCACCACATTACAGAGAGCCAGTGTGGTATAGTGGTTAGAGTGTCAGACTAGAAACAGTCTGTTTTGTAACCCATTTTGTAACCCAGATTTAGATCTCCACTCTGCCATGGACACTTGCTGAGTGACCTTGGGCCAATCACACTCTCATCCTAACCTATTTTACTGGGTTGTTGTGAGGATAAGATGGAGGAGAAAATGATTTTCTAAGCCACTTTGGGTTCCCATTTAGGTGAAAAGCAGGATATAAATGTATAAACAAATATAAATGTAAAGGGCTGTTGTCAAGCTATAATGGAGGAGAGGGAAATCATGTGTGCAGCCCTGTGCTTCCTGGAATGAGATACAAATATATTCAATAATACTTCCTATTAACAGTTGTTTGGGGATTAAATTTCCCTCTATTCTGAGGACAGTCCACACCAGTAAATAGGGAGTGTATCATAGCCATGGACTTCGTTGAAATTTTGAAAGGTCATTATAAATATTGAAATGTCCCTCCAACCACAATTAAAAACTAAATTATCAAAAATGTACATTTTGAGCAGTGCAGTACCTTGAACATATGCTCATTTTGCTGAACAAATATGAGAGTTTTTTGTTCCTTTTTTTTTTGCATTTTTTTTAGAAATTTGACAGCCCTGAAAAGTCAACAGTTCAGAAAATGTATGTAAATATCTGGCCATTTGTAGCATTTTTCTAGTTTTGGTACATCACTTCCTATATCTTTGAATGTACAAATGTAGATTTTTGAAAAAAGATTTTGACCATCAAAATGAGGCCTAAATGACTACTGTAGTAAACTATTTATTCTATGGTATACATATGGGAAATGTCACTTAGAAAAATTCTTTGGAGGGGTGTGTCCCTGCTAATTATATCAATTTCTTTTCCTTTTTAAATGTTGTACAGAACTATACTTGTATTGTGTTCCTGCACAATACAAAAATGCAAAAATATTTTAACATTTTATTTGTTAATATTTGTTAATATTTAAATTAAATTAAATTAACAAATAGTAATCTTTTAAAATATTTATATATTTTTATATTTATGTTTTAGTACTTGCAGCCTGGAAATGCAGCAATGGAAGAATGGTGAACATTTCCAATAACATGGTATCCTTCCCTTCAAATGCAAGAGCTATAAAACCTGGGGATGCTCTCATAGGAATGTTCCCATTTTGTAACACATATTCAATCCAGTATCTCTACTACACCCTTGGGTTGTCAACTGGGAGGGGATGGGGGGGACTTATACCAGGTCACATCACCAGCATTGCACAGGAAGTGACATCATCATGCTGTGATGTTGTCTGCAGCACTCTGGTATTTGGGCAAAAACTCTGGTAAAAATAGCTTCTCCCATAGAGTTTTTGCCTAAATAACAGAGTGTCGCCCTGAACAGATCTAAAAACCTGAGAGACATGCTTGTTAGAAGAAGTTTAAAATCCTCCCCTGCAATACAGAGTGGAGTGGATGGTAGGAGTATACCAGCTGGCAATTCTTTTTTTCACTTGCCCAAAATGGGCAAGGGTGTTTTTTTTGTTTGTAAAGATTACATCAAGTGTCTCGCTCACAACTTCATTTTTACATACATATTGCCCTTTTCCCCCTTGTTTTAATTTGTATTCCACTCTATACATCATTAAACCAAAGATCTAATTCCAATAAACAACTAATTTTTCTATATCCTATCTACTATCTTTCATTTTATCTATAATATACCAGTATAAATCAGTTTTATGTCTTAAAAGTAAAGAAGGACAGAAATAGGTATTTCTTAACAATTTGACAGATCTAAATTAGGTACATATTTCTTGTATGTTGACACTCTAGAGCCTTTAAGTTATTCTTACATATTTTTAGCAATGTTAGCTTTCAAATCCCTTTTGCTTGCACCCTAGACATAGAAGATTGTATTTTCTCCACAATATCGCTCTCAACCTAACAATAACAAAAAGCTTTTACCTTACACTGTATCGTCCCTACTTTTCTCTTAAGAGAGTTAAGTCCTTACACATTCTCTAGATAAGCCTCCCATTACTTATATTTCCCCACCGCAATATACACTCTAAGATTCAAATTGCCCTATATCTTTTATCATCCATCAGTTAACACATTACAAGTAAATAAAATGTATTATTTCAGATTATATAGCCATTATATATAACTTTCACTAATCAGTTAAAACAGTACAGATAGTCAAGATATATAGCTTCAGGTTATGTTCTTAGTCAAATTGTATATCACTTATCAACATAGGTCGAAAAAGCAGAACAAAAACAATATGAAGAAAAACAGGTTTAAGCAAGTATTTCACAGCAATTTAACAGTTTAGCAATATCAGTTTGGGTAATCCTTTATCTCAATCAGTTAGAACAATACAGGCAATCAGAGTATGTTATTTCAGATTACTTATAGAGTTTCAGTTTCTTTTGCTTTCTTTGTAAATATCTTTTCAGAATTGTTTCCCTTTTATGCCTTTGATCTTTGAAAATCTCATCCCCTTCAAGCTTGCTTGTGTGACCAAACAGACAGCTCTGTTTCTCCAGCTCTGCAACTGCTATGTTATATCCAACCATCTCAAAGATCAAAATCTCCAAAAAATCAACATAGTGACAATTGAATAAATCTCTCATTATGGGTGTAGAGTGTTGAAACAAATCATGTTGCTTGTTGCTTTGTATCATATGTGACTTCATCTGTACTTGGCAGTCTTGTGCTTCCGAAAATACAATCTCCTCTTTCTCAAAGCCAGTCCAGATCTCTTCCAGCACTTAGAACACAGCAGCTGTAATCTTAGTCTCCATCTGTAGTTTTATGAGATCCCCAAAGTCATCTGATAGCTGCAATATATCACCATTCCCTTGTAAATCCTTCTTTTCAATTGCAATTGGAGATGCCACCTCACTCTTCAGCAGTTTGTAAATAGCAGTCAATATGTAACTACGCAGGCAGGGAGCTCGCAGTCTGTTGCCATTTTAGCTCGATAAGCCTGTCTTTCTTTCCGTAAGTCAAATGCACTAGTTTAAAAGTAAGATAAGTCCCTTTGAAAATATTTTTCCAGCTAACAGATAGATGATTTCAGCATGTTATTTTGTCCCTATATTTTGAAGCAGTAAGTCCCCTAAAACTCTGTCGAGCCGCTGGCCATGAGAGTCTCCACCTCCCTTTGCCTCTGAGGAAGATTTATGGGGGCAATCAAGTGTTCTTTTCCAAGTTTGAAGGTAGAAAGAAAAATGAAAATACTCACTAGGTCTTCACCAAGATGATTGTGTCGAGGTAAAAAGTCCTAATATGGGGTTGTTACAGCTTTCCACCCTTGCTCCCAAGGCTGGTCTTTCGGAGCTCCTGCTCAAGGCACTCTGACTCCCACACCTGCTGCTGCCACAAGTGGAGGGCTCAGATTTAAAGCCTTCTGCTGCCAATTCCTACACCGGAGGAACTGGAGGAACCCTTGTCCAATCCGAAAAAACCCAGAAAGGTCAATAGTCCCCTAAAAAGCCTCCAAAAGCTAGTGAGACTCAGAGACTTCTGAGTACTCAACTAGTCCGCTGCACAGAAGCCCCGCCTCTCCCCAGCTGGCAATTTTCCATGGTGGGTTATTCAATTTGTGGCCTGATGCTTTCCACAGATTTTTGCTATGACTCTCTCAAGCAAAGGAAGTACTCCATTAAAGCATTTTTAACTGCAATTCAAGGAACCTCATATATGCAATTGTATGTAAATGTGCTCTTATCTATGTGGGGTATACATCTAGACCAATTAAGACCAAGATAGGGGAGTACAGAAGCTGCATCCATCTGAAAAGGAAGAATACTTCATTGGTGAATCATTTTACAACAGCCGGCTGCAGCGACAGAGACCGTCGCTTCTTGGCATTGGAACAAGTCTGGGTTGGTAACTTCCAGCTTATTGAACGTCTGAAGGCCAGAAAACTATTTTGGATTCATGCTCTTAAATCTTTAACTCCCTTTGGCTTGACTGTACAAGTGGACTGGTGTGCAGTGTGAATTTATGACAGTTTCGTATTTGTTTTGCTGTTCCTGTGTTAAATTGATTTGATATGTAGATGTATTCAGTGTCTGTGTCTGCTGCCACACTGCTGCAGGGCCTGTGTGTAACCATGACTAAGCATTCCCTTGGGACTGCATCAACCATGACTAAGCATTTTACTAGGATTGCACCATCCAGCACTAAAGGTTAACCACACCTACTCTATAGCACTGCTTTTTGCTTGAGGGCACTCTAGCCCTGACTAAGATAGCCACATAGGTGCTTTTTGGACCAGAACTGGAAGGTAATTTTTACATTTTTAAAAAATTCCAGCTATTATATTGGCTTTTATTTACTACACTAGCTTTTTAAATATATTTATTTTTTAGATGTTCTAATTCAGCAGCTGTGCATTTGGCACCAAACACATGACTCTCATCTTTAGAGGCCTCACAAACATCTTTGTCTTGTATCTATTGATCATGCTGCTTAAGTAATATAGCCATTTTTACTACACTGTAAGTTAAAAAAAAATTGATTATTCATATTCAATTTTCTTTTTTCTACAGCTTTCCTTTTCTTGGTCCAGTATTAACTTATTGGTTATCTTATTGTAACATATAATATTGTAACATGTATACTTCAAACTCTTTGACTTCTGAAGAAGGCCCTCAACAGGTCAGAAGCTTGTCAGGTCATTTGTATTGGCCCTTGGGTTCAGGCCTCTTGAACTTTTTAATGAGGCTTTCATTGGGCCCTTATTTGATTTTAACTGGCTTTCTAATAAATACATGTATTTTTGTATAATATAGGTTTAAACTAGGTTTTTAATATGGCCCTTTATTAGACTTCTTTCTTACCTTTGTGGTTCTTGATTTCAGATTTTGGAACAAATTTGCTTTCCCCTCCCTGTGTCTTCCTGGCATGATGTCATCGCTTTCTGCCTGACATCAGCAATGTGGCTTGCGCCTTCCTCTTTCACCTGGGTTGAAAATAAGGGCGGCAGTGGGGGGATGCGGCCTGGCAACTGGGGATCCCTGCCTCAACCAGGGGGTGGTAACCTTACCACACCCATGTCATGTTTGCGTAGAAGTGGAGCAGTTACTAGGAGGATTCGGTAGGGTAGCTGACCATCTGCTGAGCCACCTGATATTCCTGAAGTAGCATTGGTAACTCTGGCTTTGAAAGTTCTTGGAGATTTGGGGGAAGGACCTGGGAAGGCAGAGTTTATGGAGGAAACCACTAGGGATGCGATGTGATTCTAGGACTTTCCTTGTTCTGATAGTCTATGGTACACCATAGAGTCCATCCTCTGAAGCTGCTTTTTTCCTTCAGAGGAACTAATCTCTGTCATCTGGAGATAAGTTGTAATTCAAGGAAAACTCCAGGCTAGGTATGTGCATGAACCAAAAAAATGCCTGGATGTTTGTTCTCAAACCAAATTGGATGGTGGTTTGTGTCCCCATAAACACTGTTGAAAGGGACCACAGTTCCTTTAAATGAGGTTTGAAGAAAGCCCAATAAACAGATGAGTGGCAGGGAGGCATTCCTAACTCCTCAGCTGTTTTACTTTCTTGTGTAATCTCTTTAAAGGAACTGCACTAGAAACTCAAAAAAACAGCTGAGCGGCAGGGAGGCATTCTTCTCTATCCATTAACTGCCAGAAACCACCTCAAACTGCTTTAAAATTTCATGAAAGTTTGTGATGGTAGACACATCATGAATTTCAGTTCAAGATCCATGAAAGGGCAAAACTTGTGATAAATGTTGCTTCGTGGTTTGGTTTGTGCCTATCCCTATTCCAGGCCCCATCTTGAGGAGGTCAGTCCTATACTGAAGTTGTTGTTTACATCTAGGCTACAATCTGATATAGTTTAGAATGACTTATATGACTGCACTGAATGGTCCTACTCTGGTGTAAGTAGTTTGAGGCATGCTGTATATCAGAAACTATCTATCTGGATCATTTCTCCCTCTCTTTCTACATAGGGATTCAGTGAGTTGTGGCTGCAAGAACTAATATGCAACGCTTAAGCAGATTAAGACGGTGTGTTGGCTATTCCAGTTATTATGCTGTTAAGAAGTATTAAATAACCCACTGCGATACTGCAGAGGTTTGGCTCGATTCCTTTTTTTTATATAGTGGGAGAAGAAAAGATGAAAGGCTGGGGCAGATTTTTCAGTACCTACAATTTAGGGTGTATGTTTTCTTCAAGTTTCAACATCTCCAGATACTGAACCAAGCATCAAGCTCTCATAGAATTGAAAGAGACTGAAAGACTGCAGAAAAGGCCACAAATGTGTAATCTGTAGAAACACTAAGATGGACTTATTCCAGATGTATTCAGAAATTGTTGATGAATTCTAGCACATGCTGCCACATACTTGGATGAACAATCTGACACAGTTGCATTAAGGTGTCCTTCCTTCACCGTGTTAATGTATATTGTTAATGGAAATCATATACTCCCATCTAATTTAACAAGGACTGCATTTTAAGAATGAGCTGATCCCACACTTTCTTCCGTCTGGGGATTTCTGAGCATTTCTATCAGCCTGACTTCTGTGTGTGTGCATGCACAGTGGTGGTGGGGACAGCAATGTACAATGCCCTGAACTCCTTAGAGGGAGGGCAGGGTAAAGCTCAGGCCTTCCCTGTCCCAAGCTCCTTTTGTCTGCTGCCACTCCAAGATGTGTTGAGGAATTTTTTAAAAAACCTCACAAGTCACAAGTGTGATGACATCACTTCCAGGGAATAACTGGAAGATGGTGGTAGCTGTTATGAGCAACAACAATGGCTCTGAGTCCTCGCCCAAGTTGGCATCACAGCCAGCAGTGCCAGCATTGCCAGAACCAGAAGCTGGCCCCTCTGACTCCTCACAAGTTGATAGCTTGCCAGTGCCTGAGCCTGTAAATCCCGTACCTGGTCCTGCAGCAGCCAAGGAGGCACTGGTGCAATCAGGGAGCCCACCTGACTCATCTCCACGGGTGGCTCAGCTAAGGGAGCAGCTCCGCAGAGACTTAGCCACCCACCGTCGAGATGCCCACTGGCAGGGAAGGCGAGCGCTGAGTCCTGAGTATTAGCAGGAGTGCCACCACCATCACGGGAAGCCTGGCCAGAGGCCTACATAACTCCCACTCAGGATTGGGCTCTCGTGGAAGCAACGAGTTACCTCCATGCATGTCTCACATCCACCTTTGGCTCCTGTCCTTAGACTCCCACTCTGACTCAGATTCCTGGCTTCTTGACCCCTACTTAGGACGACCCCATAATTTGGCTCTCCCTCTGACTCTCCTGGCAATAACCTCGGACCAGACTTGACTTCTGCCTCTTAGCCCAAGCCCAGCCCATGACAGTACCTCTACAAATTGCTGGGAACTGTGGTTTTACCATAAAGTTTCCAGTGATTCCAAGAAGTACCACTGTTGCTGCTGGGTTTGCCCTGGAAGTTACATCACCATGCTTGCAGTGCCAACCCCCACCATGTCACTGCCTCTACCCACCTGCAAGTTGCCAGACTCTTCCTTGTCGATTGTATAGATAGGTAGTTAGGAACTCCTAACATTCTGCCCTCATCCTTCTTCCTATGTTAAAGATGATTAAAAAATTAGTCTGAATGCACACTTCTGCAACAGCTCACCAAGCAGTGGGTTATTTAATAACTGATAATGGGTTAATGAAACGCAGTTGTGTGTCTTTTTGTCTTGACTATTTAAAAAATCAAAACCAGATGCAGAGACTGCAGCCAGGTGCAGAAGAACCAGAGGGGGCCAATTAATCCTCCCGCTCTGACCATTTTCCTGTCAAAAACACCTTTTGTGCTGTGCTCCCACACAGGAGGGAGAGGATATAATTTAACTGACAATGGTGTAGTGGTTATGGTGTCAGACAGGACCTGGGCAACTTAGGTTCAAATCCCCATTCATCCATGAAGCTGCTGAGTGAATTTGGACCAGGTGCTCTCTCCCCACCCTGGCTAAAATGGGGGAGGGGGAGAATGGTGTACATCACCTTGAGCCTCTTGGAGGAAGGGCAGGTTAAAAAATGTACTCAAGAGATAACTAAGCCTGAAAGAGAAAGGAAGATTTGTTTCACTTACCGTGAATCTTCCTTCTCAGTGATCTGGGGTGGGGCAGTCTTCACTTCTGGGATTTAGCTCCTCCCCTTCCGCAGGCAGGGTCATCAAACTTTGTGATCCTGGAAGGGAGGGGCTTGTACCAGAGATCTCCAATCTGTTCCCAAGCTGTTCCTCCTTTGTTTCACAACCAGCAGCATCCATAAAAAAGGAACACTGTTCAGAGAAAACTTTCCTGGATAACCACTGGAACTACTCACCAACGAAAATCTCCTGTGTCTCAAGAAAAAGCTAGAGGAGTTGGAACCAACCACTTCCTAGTTTACAGGCCATTCATATGGAAAGTGACAGGTGGCTAAGAAAGAACATAATGCCAACAGCAGGCTTCATTGGCACTAGGACCCATACCAGAGAAAACACTTTGGGCGGAGAAGACTACCTCACCCTGGACCACTGAGAAGGAAGATTCATGGTAAGTGAAACATATCTTCCTTTCTCCAGTGGGTCTGTGTGGGGCACTCTTCACTTCTGGGAAATACAAAAGTAGTGTGCCCCAGGGAAGGAGAACTCAACTCCTAGGCCAGACGGGTGTACTGTAGGATTGTTTGGTTCTATATCCAGTGCTCACTAGTGACCCACTGTGTGATTTCAGTGTGTCTCAATTACTTTACTATAAGAGTATTGTTATGTATTGGGTTATATGTATAGCTTTGAAAGTGTGAGCTTCGATCACAAGCTCCATAGACCGGATTGGGCGCTGATGCTACACAGACCTATGTGTTGTTTGTCTGTGTTATTATACTATAATCAGCTGATCAATCACCACCCTGCTGCCTGAACTGGCATCCCTTTGTAGGGACTGGAGGAACTGGCACCTGAAGGTCTCTGTAAGACACAAAAAGGATCTGAAAAGAGGAAAAGGCTGTTCTTGGGTCTTTTTCTAGTCCCTGACCAATCCCCAAACTCCCAAGGCTGGAACGTTGTCTGGCTGTAACTGCAGGTCATGACTCTGGATGACAGCTGAATGAAAACTAGGGATGCGTCTGCAGTGAAGGCTGAAATTAAAGTGATCTTGTCCGTCAGATCCTTGTTTCTGTCTGCTTATGCCAGATCTGTCCAGGAATAGATGGCTCTGGCAGAAAAGGAGCAGACTGTAGAGACTCTATCTTCTACGAAAAATGGGGAATTGAACCCAGGACGTTCTATATGCCAAGCAGAAGCTCTACTGCTGAGCCACAGCTCCTCCCTCCTGGACATTCTGGGGATTGAATTGGGACGTTCTGCTTGCCAAGCAGAGTCTCCTCCACTGAGCCATGGCCCCTCCTGAAACCTCCATGTGGAGGCAGCCAGGAGTAGACCCATACAGAGCAGGCAGCCATTTCACTCTGAGTCTGGACATATAAGCACCTGAAGCTGCCTAATACTGAATCGGACCATCAGTCCATCAAAGTCAGTATTGTCTACTCAGACTGGCAGTGGCTCTCCAGGGTCGTAGGCCAAGGTTTTTCACATGGCCTGTTCCTTTGAACTTGAGAATTATCAGACGGCTAGATTGTGGTTTAGCCCCTTCATCAGTAACTACGTTGCTAAAGACTGTTGGGAAGGGGGGACCTAGAGGGGGCAATCCCTGCCTTAGGGAGGATTCTGCCCTCAGGGTAAGTATGAGCTAGTTCCTCCTTTTCCTCATCACTGCTAGAAATCTCCAGTGTATGAGATACCTAAGGGGGCTGTTTTGCATACACTTCCAGGGGAAGGGGTATGACTGCAAGGTAGTGGCATCTCTACCTTAAATAGAAAAGGCTCAAGGTGCCTTGAAAACCTTCTCCTGAAAAGGGAAAGAAAAGAAAACCAATGAAGGACTGGACCCCCTGTTAGGCAGGTGGGAGCCTGCCATCCTCCTCTTTGTCTCTTCTCATATAGAGTGGGTAAGAGACTACTCTGGCAGTCCTTAATGGGGCGGGGAGCACTGCTGACTTCACACCTCATCTCCTTCCAGGCTAGAAGTTAGCCTGGGTATTTCCCCTCAAAGCTCTGAGGAAGCTGAGCTTCTACTTTTCGCAGTTTGAGCCTGTGGGATGGAGGTGGATGTACAGGAAGAGAAAAGGGTCTTTTAAGAGACTGCAACCTCGAGAGGCCTGCTCACATAGCCATCTCTTGCCAGAATCAAGAGCTTTTCCCCAAAGGGAAACTGAAAGTGCTCCTCCCACTACCAGGCATGCTATGCAATTTTAAGCAGGCTTTGGCCTTACCAGGGAGAGGGGTGGGCCGTCGCTACAGTAGGAGGAGTCTTTTTCCTCTTGAAGGCTCTCCTCCTCTGTCCCACACCCCAATACCACCACAGTTCAGGCCAAGGAATTGGGGCTCCAGCTGCTCCTTTTCAGCGGGTTGCCTATGGACAGCATTGCTGGCCCTTTCGAGCCTGTGGGAGGTTGCTGCATCTGAGGACCCTGCAGGCTGCCACAGACTCAACCAGGGCCCTAGGTTTCATTGGGGGGGCACTCCCGGCTTAAATGCTGGAGTCCTCCATGGGATCACCCAGCACTGCTGGAACAAAAATCAGCTCACTGCCACTTGGACATGGCACAGATACGGGGGGACGACGGGGGGGACTAGCTTCATGGCTTCTTCATTGCTGTCTGTCTTCTTGAGATTGTTGCACTCTCTGGAGCTCTTACGGCAACATCCTGCTGCCAAGGGAGGGCTGAAAGACTGGAGATCTCTGGGACGAGCCCCTGCTTTCCAGGGTTGCAAAGTCTGACGACCCTGCCTGTGGAAGGGGAGGAGCTATATCCCAGAAGTGAAGCCTGCCCCACCCAAAACCACTGAAGAAAAGCATCTTGAGGGATTAAAAACAAACAAACCCAGCTGAAGGGGAATGGATTAAGCAGCCCTCTCTTCACTTCCTGTTGAGCTCATAATTATATCCTCTGAGGCCACTTCTCATTTTTAAAAAGCAATTAGGAGAAATTGGATTACCAACTCTGTTTTGGGAAATTTCTGGATAATTGGGGATGGAGCCCAGGGAGGGGGTTGGGGAGGGGAGGGGAGGGACCTCAGTAGGGAATGCCATAGAGTCAACCCTCCAAAGCAGCTGTTTTCTGCAAGGGAATTTATCTCTGTAGTCTGGAGATCAGTTGTTACAGTTAGGAAGTTTGTCCTGATACTTAGTTGGTAACAACTCCCTTGTAATTTCTACCCATTAGATCTAGTCTTGCAATCCAGAGCAAGAGAGAATAGATCTGCTCCGTCTTTTACATGACAGCCCTGCAAATATTTGAAGACTGCAATCATTAGCCTTCTCTTTCCCAGGCTAAACATACCCAACTCTTTCAGCCTTTCCTCTTAAGATTTGGATTCCAACCCTCTCACCAGCCTGGTTTCCCTCTTCTGGACACGCTCGAGCTTGTCAACATCCTTCCTAAAATGTGGTCCCCATAACTGGACACAGTACTCTAGGTGAGGCCTGACCATGGCAGAATAGAGTGGAACTACCACCTCCCGTGATCTGGACACAATGCTTCTGTTAATGCATCCTAAGACTGCGTTAGCTTTCTTCAGAGCCATATTGCACAGCAGGCTCATGTTTAGCTTGTGATCAGCTAGAACACCCAGATCCCTTTCACGTGTGCTGCTGTCAAGCCAAGTCCCTCCCATTCTATATCTGTGCTTTTGATTTTTTGTACCTAAGTGTAGGACTTTGCACTTATCTCTATTGAAATTCATTTTATTTGTCTCAGCCCACTGTTCCAGCCTATCTAGATCATTTTGAGTCCTGACTCTGCCTTCTTCAGAATTAGCAATCCCATCCAGCTTTGTGTCATCTGCAAATACGATAAGCATCCCCTCTATCTTCCTCCAGGTCATTTATAAAAACATTGAACAACACAGGGCCCAGGACCGAGCCCTGTGGCACTCCACTCGAGACTTCCCTCCTTGTAGACACAGAGCCATTTACAAGCACTCATTGGGTATGATTTTTCAACCAACCATGAATCCATCCAAAGTTTGCACCATCCAGCCCACACTTAACCAGCTTATCCTCAAGGATATTATGAGAAACTTTGTCAAATGCTTTACTGAAATCTAGATATACTTATATCCACAGCATTGCCAGAGTCAATCATTTTAGTAACTCTGTCAAAAAAGGAGATAAGGTTGGTCTGGCATAACTTATTCTTGATAAACCCATGCTGGCTACTACCAATTAACTCATTCCATTCAAGGTGTTCACAGATAGAGTATTTAATAATCTGCTGTAGAATTTTTCCAGGTATTGATGTCAAACTGACAGGCCTGTAATTTCCTGGGTCCGTCTTTTTTCCCTTCTTGAAGATCGGGACAACATTCACTCTTCTCCAGTCTTCTGGCACAACACCAGTACTCCAGGACATCTCAAAGATTACAGCCAGAGGCTCTGAAATAACATCAACAATTTCTTTTAGCACACTGGGATGCAAGCCATCCGGCCCTGGAGAGGGAAGGGTTGCAGCCTAGGATCAACGTGGGGGTAGTACATAAACACCTAGATTCTTTTAATGAAACTAAGTCTTCGGGGCCAGATGAGCTGCATCCAAGGTTACTAAAAGAACTCACTGATGTAATTTCTGAGCCTCTGTCCATTCTTTTTAAGAATTCTTGGAGAACAGGTGAGGTGCCAGAAGATTGGAGGCAGGCAAATGTTGTCCCCATCTTCAAGAAGGGGAAAAAGCAGGATCCGGGTAACTAACGACCTGTCAGCTTGACGTCTATACCTGGGAAAGTTTTAGAACAAATAATCAAAGAGACAGTCCTTGAGCATTTAGAAAGGACGGCTGTGATTACTAAGAGCCAACATGAGTTTCTCAAGAACAAGTAATGTCCAACTAACCTTATATCTCTTTTTTGAGAAAGTTACTACATTGCTGGATAAGGGGAATGCTGTAGATATAGTTTATCTTGATTTTAGTAAGGCTTTTGATAAGGTTCCACATAATATACTTGTTGACAAACTGGAAATATGTGGTTTGCACCCCATGACTGCTAGGTGGATCTATAACTGGTTGGCAGATCGCACCCAAAGTGTGTTTGTGAATGGTTCCTCATCTTCTTGGAGAGGAGTGACAAGTGGAGTGCCTCAAGGATCTGTCCTAGGACCTGTTTTGTTCAACATCTTTATCAATGATTTGGATGATGGGACAGAGCAGGAATACTTATTAAATTTGCAGGTGATACTAAATTGGGAGGGGTAGCAAATACAGTAGAAAGTCAGGATACAGGATGATCTTGGCAGGCTGGAAAACTGGGCTAAAATAAATAAGATGAATTTCAATGGGGATAAATGTAAAGTGCTGCATTTAGGTAGGAAAAATCAAATGCATAATTATAAGTTGGGGTAGACTTCTCTTGGCAGTAGTATGTGTGAAAAGGATCCAGGGGTCTTAGAAGACCATACACTGAACATGAGTCAGCAATGTGATGCGGTTGCTAAAAAGGCAAATGTGATTTTGGGCTGTATCAACAGAGGTATAGTGTCCAGATCACATGAAGTGATGGTACCACTTCACTCTTTTCTGGTTAGACCTCACCTAGAGTAGTGTGTTCTGTTTTGGCCACCACAATTTAAGAAGGATATAGACATGCTGGAATGTGTCAAGACAGGGCCGGATTTAGATGAGGAGAGGCCCTAGGCTACTCCACTTGTGAGGCCCCTCCCAATCCCCCACCCTCATGACTAGAAGAAAATGGAAGAGTGTTATAAACAAAATTGAGTGAAGCCAAGGATGATGACGGGTATTTAAAATTCTGTGATTCACAATTTCTCCTCTAAAGGACATAAGATGTTGTTGTTCAATACTATAGTGATTGAAAAAATACATAAATGTTAAAATTAACACTGAAATACTTTTGCAATAACTGAACTTTGTAAACCTTTTGTGGAATAAGCATTGTTTTTTTAGGAAAATGAAGTTGTAATGTTATTCTTTAAAAAAACACCTTTTTACGAATTATATTGCCTGGGAAGTGTAAATAATATGATCATGATTACCTGACAGTGTGGCACTTTTAGAATCTACTTCATGTTGTCATTAAACAGTCAGTTTTAAAATACATATTAAGAAGGAAACTACAACCATCAGATACAGTAAGACTAAAAATTTTTTTTCTAGCCTTCCTCATAGCAAAATCATCTAAAACTTCATCAAAATTTGTTTGCCTAAGTTTGTCACTTTCAGTGTACAGAATGCTCAGCGCCGACAACCTCTCTTGAGACATCATGGCCCTTAATTCATTTTTAATTCTTTTGAGTCTTGAAAAACTCCTCTCTCCCGAGCAGTTAGTGACCATAAAGCTAAAAAATAGCTGCAAGATTGCTTCCACATTAGGAAAGGCCATCTGAATTTTTTTCCTTGTATATAATTTGATAAAGGTCTGTATAAGACAAAGAGTGCTCTTCTGTAAGCCTATGGCTCTGTCTCACGTACAGGTGAAAGTGCAAAAGTTCATCAATAAGTTTCAGGTCAATATCTTCTGGATATGCTTCCATCAACAGTTCAACACCTTGCTGAATTTCTTGCTTAGATGCTGTCAGATTAGCAAGAATGGAAAACAATTGTGCAACATCACTGTACACAGTATGTCTTCTTTTTAAATTGGCTTCGAGTACATCTAATATAGGAATAAAGGATTTTATCCTAAACCTATCGCTTGAAGAAAGTGCATCTAAGGCATCAGGTGCACTTCTGTCATTTCTTTGCTGTTCCCTTAGTCTTTGTATCCTTGTTTTGTAGTTAACATTTGGCAAGGTGGCTTTTGCTTCTTTCTCAAGCTCATCAAAATCTTCTCTAATTTTCCTTTAAAAAATCCAGAAGTGAACTGTACAAATTTGCACAAGAACTCAATAAGAGATCTGATTTCTGAAGGGCTTTGCTGACCTTGTGAAAATGACCTAGCTTCTTGTTCAGTCGCACAGTCGAGTACGACTCTTCGCGACCTCATGGACCAGACCATGCCAGGCCCTCCTGTCCTCCGCCGTCCTCTGAAGTCTGCTCAATTTCATGTTCGTTGCATCGATAACACTGTCTAACCATCTCATCCTTTGCCGTCCCCTTCTTCTTTGACCTTCAATCTTTCCCAGCATCAGGGTCTTCTCCAGTGAATGCTCCCTTCTCATTTGGTGGCCAAAGTATTTGAGCTTCAGCTTCAGGATCTGGCCTTCCAGGGAACAATCAGGGTTGATTTCTTTTAGGATTGACTGATTTGATCTCCTTGCAGTCCAAGGGACTCTCAAGAGTCTTCTCCAGCACCATAGTTCAAAAGAATCTATTCTTTGGCGCTCAGCCTTCCTTATAGTCCAACTCTCGCAGCCATACATTACTACGGGAATACCATTGCTTTGACCATGCGGACTTTTGTTGGCAAGGTGATGTCTCTGCTTTTTATCATGCTGTTTAGGTTTGCCATCGCTTTCCTCCCAAGGAGCAGGCGTCTTTTAATTTAATGGCTGCAGTCACCATCTGCAGTGATCTGGGATCCTAGGAACGTGAAGTCTGTCACTACTTCTACGACTTCCCCTTCTATTTGCCAAGGAGTGATGGGGCCAGATGCCATGATCTTAGTTTTTTGATGTTGAGCTTCAAGCCCACTTTTGCGCTCTCCTCTTTCACCCTGAGCAAGAGGCTCTTTAGGTCCTCTTCACTTTCTGCCATCAGAGTGGTATCGTCTGCATATCTGAGGTTATTGATCTTTTCCCCAGAAATCTTAATTACAGCTTGTGATTCATCCAGGCCAGCATTTCGCATGATGTACTCTGCGTATAAATTAAATAAGCAAGGTGACAATATACATCCTTGTCGTACTCCTTTTCCTATGCTAAACCAATCAGTTGTTCCATATCTGGTTCTAACTGTTGCTTCTTGACCCTTATACAGGTTTCTCAGGAGACATGTGAGGTGGTCCGGTACTCCCATCTCTTTAAGAACCTGCCATAATTTATTGTGATCCACACAATCAAAGGCTTTAGCATAGTCAATGAAGCAGAAGTAGATGTTTTTCTGGTACTCTCTTGCTTTCTCCATAATCCAGTGAATGTTGGCAATTTGATCTCTAGTTCCTCTACCTCTTCGAAACCCAGTTTGTACTTCTGGCAGTTCTCTATCCACGTACTGTTGGAGCCTAGCTTGTAGGATTTTGAGCATGATCTTGCTAGCGTGTGAAATGAGTGCAATTGTGCGATAGTTTGAACATTCCTTGACATTGCCCTTCTTTGGGATTGGAATGTAAACTGACCTTTTCCAATCCTGTGGCCACTGTTGTGTTTTCCAAATTTGTTGGCAAATTGAGTGCAGCACTTTAACAGCATCTCCTTTTAAGACTTTGAATAACTCAGCTGGGATACCATCACCTCCACTAGCTTTGTTGTTAGTAATGCTTTCTAAGGCCCATTTAACTTCGCTTTCCAGGATGTCTGGCTAAAGGTCAGTGATTATACCATCGTGGTTGTCAAGGACATTGAGGTCCTTCTTGTATAGTTCTTCTGTGTATTCTTGCCATCTTTTCCTAATCTCTTCTGCTTCTGTTAGGTCCCTACCGTTTTTGTCCTTTATCATGGCCAGCCTTGCATGGAATGTTCCCTTGATTTCTCCAATTTTCTTGAAGAGATCTCTAGTCCTTCCCAATCTATTGTTTTTCTCTATTACTTTGCATTGTTCATTCAGGAAAGCCTCCTTATCTCTCCTTGCTGTTCTCTGGAAATCTGCATTCAGTTGGGCAAATCTTTCCCTTTCACCGTTGCCTTTAGCTTTCCTTCTTTCCTCTGCTATGTGTAAAGCCTCATCAGACAGCCACTTTGCTTTCTTGCGTTTCTTTTTCTTTGGGATGGTGGTGATTGCTGCCTCCTTTACAATGTCACGGACCTCTGTCCATAGTTCTTCAGGCACTCTGTCTATCAAATCTAGTCCTTAAACCTATTCTTCACCTCTACTGTATATTCATTGGGGATGCGATCTAGGTCAAATCTGAATGGCCTTGTGGTTTTCCGAACTTTCTTCAATTTAAGTCTGAATTTTGCAATGAGTAGCTCATGATCTGAGCCACAGTCAGCTCCAGGTCTTGTTTTTACTGACTGGATAGAGCTTCTCCATCTTTGACTGCAAATTATATAGTCAATCTGATTTCGGTGTTGCCCATCTGGTGATGTCCATGTGTAGAGACGCCTCTTAGGTTATTGGAAAAGGGTGTTCGCTATGACCAGCATGTTCTCTTGACAAAACTCTGTTAGCCTTTGCCCTGCTTCATTTTGTTCTCCAAGGCCAAACTTGTCTGTTATTCCGGTTACCTTTTGATTTCCTACTTTAGCATTCCAGTCCCCTATGATGATGAGGACATCATTTTTTGGTATTAGTTCTATGAACTGTTGTAGGTCTTCATAGAACTGGTCCACTTCAGCCTCTTCTGCAGCAGTGGTTGGGGCATAGACTTGGATTACTGTGATACTGAATGGTTTGCCTTGGATTTGGACTGAGATCATTCTGTCATTTTTGAGATTGTATCCCAGTACTGCCTTTCTCACTCTCTTGTTGACTATAAAGGCCACACCATTTTTTCTACGGGATTCCTGGCCACAGTAGTAGATATAATGGTCTTCTGAGTTAAATTAGCCCATTCCTGTCCACTTTAGTTCACTGATTCCCAAGATGTCGATGTTCATTCTTGCCATCTCATTTTTGACCACATCAAGCTTACCTTGATTCATAGACCTTACATTCCAGGTTCCTATGCAGTATTGTTCTTTGCAGCATCGGACTTTCCTTTCACCGTCAGACACATCCACAACTGAGTGTCCTTTCGGCTTTGGCCCAGCCGCTTCACTCTTTTTGGGGTTACTCGTACTTGCCCTCTGCTCTTCCCCAGTAGCATATTGGACACCTTCCGACCTGAGGGGCTCATCTTCCGGCGTCATATCTTTTAGCCTTTTGTTACTGTCCATGGGGTTTTCTTGGCAAAGATACTGGAGTGGGTTGCCATTCCCTTCTCCAGGGGGATCACGCTTGGTCTGAGTTCTCTGCTGTGGCCTGTCCGTCCTGGGTGGCCCTCCATGGCATAACCCACAGCCTCATTGAACCACGCAAGCCCCCTCACCACGACAAGGCAGTGATCCATGAGGGAGAATGACCTAGCACACGGGTCCAAAAATACAGCATAAACACAAATTCCTGTTCTTCCATTTTCTGCAAAAGATTGTTAGCTTGAAGCCTGGTCTCCCCTTCCCATTAATGTCAGAGTACGAATGACTGAGGGCATCAGTGATAGCACTGTAACTTTCCAAAACAGCATCTGTGGCTTTTGCGTGCACATCCCATCTAGTGTCTGACAAATATTTAGGCACTTTAGACTGAGGTGGAAAAAATGATTTTAGAACTGCCCATCTCTTTGTGGAAGATGAAAAGAAGGTATAGATTTCATTGATAATGCCAAAACAGTTCACTGCATTAAGGCAGCAATCCACAGCTGAACGGACAACCAGATTTAAAGAGTGACCTGAGCATGGAATAAATCTTGCAAACTGATTTTTTTCAATGATTTTTTGCTGCATACCATTGTACTTACCAGCCATGTTGGCAGCGTTGTCATAAGACTGCCCACAGCATTTTCTAAAGTCAATTTCATGCTCAGTAGTGAAATAGTTGAACACTAAATCAGTCATGCTTTCTCCTGAGTGGTCTTTTAGCTCAAGGAAAGTTAACAATTTCTCAGTTGGCAAACCATCTTCAGGTGATACATATCTGATAATTAAAGTCAACTGATCAGTATGTGAAATGTCAGGAGTGGAATCTACTGAAAAGCTGAAATATCCAGCCTTTCTCACATCAGCCAGAATTGCATTCTTAACTTTTTTTTGCATGAGTTGAATCATTTCCTCACATATAGTTTTTGACAAATAAGAGGGATTGCCTGATCCAGAATGTCCATACTGATTGATATGAGCAAGTAAAAATGGATCAGATTTTGCCACTAGTTCTAAAAGGCCAAGATAATTGCCATTATTTGGAGATCCAAAGTGTTCATTGTCTCCGCTGAATGGTAAGCCTTGTTCTAAAAGAGTGCATATAACAGCAATAATTCTCTCCATGACATGCCACCAGTACTGCTGTTCTGCTTTTATTTGTTCCTCTAGCTTGGAAGTTAACATTTGCCCTCACTTCCTTGTTAGGTAGGCCAACATGGCATTCCTATGCTTCTCTGCGTTTTCATGAGTTTGGATAAGATGGGTTTTGCCAGTCATCAAACCCTTCAGTAGCTAAAGCTGTGGAAGAAGATGCAAGGTTTGGAAAGAGTTTATAAACAAAGCAACAAATCCAGCCTTTTGAGGGAGAGTATACAAGCCACTCTCAGCTATATGTTTCTACATTTGCTTTTGTTGAATAAAAAAGAGCTTTTGTGCAAAACCTGGACTGCTTTTTGTACACTCGCTTGGAATTTGGAAATGGTCCACAATGATGCAGAACTTGAGAGGGACCCCTCTCTACCCAATAGGACACTTCCTCATGTGGTAATTCTGACCACAAACCAACATCTGTTACAGTAGATCTATGTTGACATTATCTTTATCTGTATCTGGAACACCTTAAACTTGGCCTATCTTGCCAGGTGTGAACTGCAAAATCTGACTATTTACATTATTTTCTTGTGGCTCTTTAGCCTCTCCCTGTCCAGTAAGTGACTCTTGAATTAGTTCTATATTTTCAGTTTGAGCCAGCATCTTGGCTGCTTCCTCATAATCAGCTTGCTGTTCCACATCCTGCTTCGCTGTTTCTCTTTCAGGGAGGTTTTTGTCTGGTTGCATGCTAGTAGTTGGCTCACGCTGGATAGCTTCACTGCTGGCTCCTGTTGCTTCAATGAGTGGTTGATGCACAAAAGCAGTGATTGGTCTTAACTTCATTACCATAGCATTTTCAAGTCTCTCTTGCACTTGCTAGCACCACTTTCATATCTTTTACTCATGTTCAAATTAGAATCTAAAAATAAAAAGTAAAATTAAACTTCAACTGGATAAACACATGGATCAGAGGTCCATCAGTGGCTATTGGCACAAGGTATAGATGGTTGCTGCTGAAGGGTTACAGAACTCAGTTTCCCACTGTAGTGAAACAGGCACCCACCTTCAGCCCTGAGGGACTGAGTAGCCAGTTTGTGGTTCATGAGCCCCACTTTGCCTTCTCACCTCCTTGGTGGGCTTCTGTCACTCTTCAGTAGTTGCCACCACTCACTGACTTCCCTATGCCTTTCTTGAGGGGCAGTGAGGCCCCTCTGGCTGACTCCTGGGGTTTGGAGATGAAAACCCCTAACTTTGGGTTTCTCCTGGAGGGTTGGCACCTGCACATTTTTGGGCTTTTTCCCTCCAAGGACCCTTCTTAAGGCACTGGTAGTGGACAAAGTGGGGAAACTCTGTGGTCAGAGCACCAGACTGGGGTTTTAAACAAAGAACAAAGATTTTATTGACTATTTACAAGTAACAGGATTTTAAACACAAAAAGGCGCTTTAAATCAAACACAGAAAGGAAAACACCACTAGGCACAAATAAAATAAGACAAAACGCAGTTCCTCTGTCCCTGAACTGATCCCTATACTTATTTTCCCTCGGGATGAAGTTCAGTTACCAACCTGCAGCCTGGCCTCCTGCCTTCTACAGGTAGTTCTGGATCCCTCCGAGGATCCCTTCCCACTGCTGCCTTCCCTGATCCCCAAGGCCTCTCTCTGCCTGTGGGCAATCTGCAGCAAGAGCCTCCTGGCCTCTCTGTGGGTTGCAAGATGACTCCTCCCTCCCAGGCTGGCTGGAGCATTTATATCTTCTGACTCCACCCCCTGGCTTTCCTGCACTTTTTGGCCATAGAGGCATCTGGCATTTGTAGGCCTACCCTGGAGTTTTGCCCTACTGCCCAGGGTGGGTGGCCATTTTAACTAAACTAAACAACCTAAACTAAAGCAAACACAAGATGGAGTCTATTCTGTCACATCCAACAAGCCAACCCTATAGTGCAACATCATTTTCCAATCTAATCATTTTCAAAAGTTTTCAAAAATCATTTTCAAAACCCCAAAATTGCCAAAAGGATTCAAAATAATTTTCTTCAAGACACATGCAATTAGGAGGCTTGAAAATGATGCAAAAACATAGGTTAATAATTAACTATAATTTCTCATCTAATAATTCCAGCATCAGCAAACACCAGGCTCCCATCCAACAATCAATACTAGTCATTTAAAAGAGCCAACTGCCAAAAAATCTTATATAAAATAAATAAGTAAAACTTTGATTAGATTCTGCAATGGCTTTAGAACAATTAATCTACTATTAATGTATGAAGCAGTATTGTTTGGATTTATTGGCATGACAATTGACACCATCAATATTTCTTTTCATATCCAAGAAGTTCTGAGAAAGGGGTTGCATGTGCATGCTGCAGGCACCGACAGGGCTATGTGAAGTGTGAAAGATAGACTTCCCTGCCTGGGAGGGTGAGGCCAGTGCCAGTCACATGTGCTTGCTCTGTTCAAGCCAAGGAGGAAGGAAGGAATGGAAGGGACTTGGGAGAGCTTGCTTGCCTGGTCTATCTGCCCCAGCCGGCCCCCCACTCACACTCTCCCACTGATTAAAGTGCAGCACATACCACTACTGACCTGACCCTTGAGCTGGGGAAGTCTGTACAGCTGGTTGTTGACTCTGGGCTGCTGGCTCTGGAGTCCTCAAGTCTGTACTCTGAATAGTGGCACCAGGGACCTAGAAGGGGCAGGGCTTGTCAGTCCAACCCCTGCACAGTCTCATCAGGGCTGGCCTTAAGGCAATTGGAGCAATTTGGCAAATTGGGCCCCACAGGCTGCTCCTAAGAGGGCCCCCACACTAGGTCAATCTAGATGGATTTTATTTATATCTCTAAGTTTCTGCAGATTTTGGCTGTGAACTGGGGCTTCAGAAACATTTTTCCAGTTGGGCCCCAGAGTTTCAAATTGGGCTTTACTGGCTGGCCCTGAGTCTCATAGTTGCCCTGCCCTCGCATGAAGTCTTGAGTTTGCAATTTTGGGAGAGGGGAGACTGCCCGTTGGGGGGGGGGCAGAGCTGTGGAGGCCCCCTAGATTTAGAGGCCCTAGGCTTCAGCCTACTTAGTGTATACATAAATCCAGCACTGTTTCCAAAGGAGGGCAATGAAGATGGCGAGGGGTCTGGAGACCAAGTCCTGTGAGGAAAGGTTGAAGGTGCTGGGTATGTTTAGCCTGGAGAGGAGACGACTGAGAGGTGATATGATAACCATCTTCAAGTACTTGAAGGGCTGTCATCTAGAGGATGGTGTGCAGCTGTTTTCTGTTGCCCCAGAAGGTCAGACCCGAACCAACAGGTAGAACTTAAATCAGAGGAGTTTTCGGCTAAACATTAGGAAGAACTTCCTGACAGAGTGGTTCCTCAGTGGAACAGGCTTCCTCAGGAGGTGGTGGGCTCTCCTTCTTTGGAGGTTTTCTAACAGAGGCTAGATGGCTAGCAATGTGGATTCTGTGAACTTAGGCAGATCATGAGAGGGAGGCAGGAAGGGTTGCCTCAGTGCTGAGTCCTTGTGGCCCCTTTCTTACACGCCCAGGGAAACGCTGATTGCCACTTTGGAGTCAGGAAGCAATTTTTCTCCAGGCCAGTTTGCCCAGGGATCCTGGAGGTTTTTTGTCATCTTCTGGGTGTGGAACAGCAGTCACTGCAGTTGTGGAGGGGGAGGTATTTGTGAATTTACTGCCTTGTGCAGGGGGTTGGACTAGATGACCGTGGAGATCCCTTCAAACTGTATGATTCAAAGGCAACATACAAGATTTTTTCTAAGTGGCTAGAATATCTCTTATAAGCCTGAAAAATGAAACACAGGGTGGGAGATAGAGGTTTAAATACAGCACTCAAAGCTGTCACCCCCGTGGAAAAAATGTTCTGAAATAAAATTGCCTCAGCAATTAGTGAGACCATGAGAGAGAAGGGCCCTAGAGAACATTTTTAAGAAGGGGTTCCACAATATAGGTGCCACCACTGAAAAAGCCCTGCACTTAAGCCCTGCAGATCAGATTTTAATAAAGGTTCCATTGGCCTTAAAGTCCAGGAGGTACAAACGGTGCCCAAATTTCTCTTGTAACTAAAGGCCTAACTAGATGAGATGTTGGAGATCCATGACTGGATATTCTCAGATTTCTTAAAGACTCACCACAGCCACTGAGGGCACCAACTCAGATCACAGCTATGCTTTGAGTGGGGAGAGAAGAATTAACTCTTGTATTCCAGTGTGGTTTCACCAATCAAAACTGCTACCATCTCAACTGTTAGCTCTGGAAAAACAAAGAATGGGTGTTTGCTTGGTCATGTCTGCATCTTCCTTTTTAAAGCAGTCTTGATGACATCTTTCTTTATGCTGGAGTGATGCTTCCAATCTGGTTGATTCAAGTCATCACTAGATGGCACTTTGGGGGGCTTAGGAGTGCTTTGTAACCAGATCTAGTTGAACCGATGAGACACCGCAGTCACAACAGAGTCAAAACCATAGGGCAATAAAATAATGTAGACAGCAGAAATCATAACTGATACTGTAGGAGAGTGAATCCAAAAGAGATGTAGACATCTTTTTTTGGGACGGAGCAGGAGGGTTGCCAAAGCAGCAGAAGATACCAATGCAGATTCGACCCTTCTTTCTGCTTACAGGGTTAATACCAGTCAGTGGACAATTTTGATTTGTGAACTGATGCTGTGGTGGAGAGGGGTAAATTCCTTCCTTCTAACGCCATGTGGAAAAGGAGAGAACTAGATATGTGTATGGGAAAGAAAGGGGGAAATTGCAGTGGAGCCAAAAGCAAGACAGAAACCAACTTGACACATCTCAGAAACAATGGTATTCCAGGGCATACTGATTTCCCTGGAAAGAGGATTATTTCCAAATAGGTTTGCCAGCCTCCTGGAATTCCAACTGATTACAGAGATCAGTTCCCCTGGAGCAAGAAGTGCTTTGGGGGGTGGACTCTATGGCACCATGTCCCAGCTGAGTTCCCTCTCCTCCCCAGGCTCCACCCCCAAATCTCCAGGAATTTCCTGACCCAGAACTGGCAACCATATTTCCAAAGCTCACTAGGCCCTACGTAAGCATGACATTTTTGAGAAGTTTGTTTCTCTCACACTTTTTTTACAATGCCCCTCTCTTTATTTTTGGACATTTGGTAGGAGACATCAAGGGTCAGATGGGTGCAAGGCCAGCAATCTAACCACTGAACCACCCCACCCTCCCTTTTCTCTCATCCCCAGCAGATTTTCATGATTCTTAGCACTGTGTCCTTGTTGAAACTCAACAGACATTCTCCTTGTGTGCCTTTGGACTGCTGATGAAGAAAGGGATGTTTAGTGGACTGAGGGGTTTTTTTTGCCATTAGTTACCTTAACAACATTTCCTTTAAGCTTAGGAACACCTCCAGTGAGAGGGAACTTACTTCCTCGGGCAATAAATAACCCAGGGTTGTAACAGCTCAGGACCTGCAGCAGCAATTTAGAGTAATGGCTTCTGAGGTCGAAATTTTCCTTCAATAGGCCATTATTTTCCAGGCCAGCCCTACCACAACCTGTTGGTTGCAGTATTTATGTGACAGCATTCAACCAGAGCAGGAGCCAGCCCTGTTCATGAAAGGATCCTTCACAGTTTTTCCCCCTCAGGCTCTCATTCTTGTTTTTCATCTTCATTCTTTTTTTGCCCTCGAGAAAATTTGACAGTTTCCAACACCCCGACTCCCTTCCCTGCATGCCCAGTATGACAAAAAGGCTTTGTGATACAGCTGTAGCCACTTCAGCTTTGTCTCCTTGAGTCACTCTGCTGTTGACTCGGCAGTGGTGGCCCCATTCATCAGATGACATTGGCTGTCCCCAACCAAAGCCAGGGCTGTCCCCAGCCTGATGAAACTCTCTGCCAAACAATAACCATGCCTCTATGGGATTTAGTTACAGTTCCACAGAGCCTGCAAGGCAGAGATGTTTCACCTGGTGTTTGGTTCAGGATAGTGATGATTCCATCCTGGCACTCCTACCCCCTCCCCTCACAGAATCATAGAGTTGGAAGGGGCCATACAGACCATCTAGTCCAGCCCCCTGCCCAATGCAGGACCAGCCTAAAGCATCTCTGACAAATATTCGTCCAGCTTCTTCTTGAAAGCTGTCAGTGAAGGAGCTAACCACCTCCCTAGGCAGCTGATTCCACCTTTGAACCACTGTGACTGTGAAAAAGATTTTCCTAATATCAAGTCGATACCTTTCTGCATGTAATTTAAACCCATTGTTTCAGGTCCTATCCTCTGCTGCCAACTGGAACAGCTCCTTGTCCTCCTCCAAATGACAGCCTTTTAAATATTTAAAGAGAGCAATCATGTCCCCCTCAATCTCCTCTTCTCCAAACTGAACATTCCCAAGGCCCTCATAGGGCTCAGTCTCCAGACCCTGATCATTCTCGTTGCTCTCTTCTGCACCCTCTTGATTTTGTCCACATCATTTATGAAGTGAGGCCTCTAGAACTGCACACAGTACCCCAGGTGCAGCCTGACCAAGGCAGTATACAGAGGGGCTATGACCTCCTGCGATTTTGATGCTATGGCCCTTTTAATACAACCCAAGACTGAATTTGCCTTTTTGCCACCGCATCACACTGACTGTTCATATTTAGTTTACAGACCACTCTTACCACAAGTTCTCTTTTGCATACACTGCTCCCCAGAAATGTATCCCGCATCCAGTATTTGTGCTTGACATTTTTGTGGCCCAGATGTAATCTTTGTTGAATTGCATCTTGTTTGCAGCTGCCCACTTCTCCAGAGTATTTAGGGCTTGTTGAATTTTAACTCTATCTTCTTGGGTATTTGCTACTCCTCCCAATTTGCTATCATCAGCAGATTTAATGAGTAGCCCTTCTACCCTTCATCCAGATCATTGATAAAAATATTGAGAAGTACCTGGCCTAAAACTGAGTCCTGCGGCACCCCGCTGGACACCTCCCTCCAATCTGATGAAATGCCATTGACCACCACTCTTTGGGTGCGGTCCTCTAACCAGTTCCCTATCCACTGAACTATTCTATAGTCCAGTCCACACTCTTCCAGTTTGCCTGTCAGAATGTCATGGGGAACCTTATCAAAAGCTTTACTGAAATCCAGGTAAATCACATCAACAGCTTGTCACAAAGAAGGAAATCAGGTTGGTCTGACAAGATCTGTTGGGGACAAAACCGTGCTGACTTCCCCAGATCACTAAGTGGTCTTTCAGATCCCTTTAAAATCTGCTCTAATATCTTCCCAGCAACAGAAGTCAGACTGACTGGCCTGTAGTTTCCCGGTCATCCTTCTTCCCTTTCTTAAAGATAGCATGACATAGTGGCATTACTTTTTTTCTTGTGCCATTTCCACCTGCTTTCTGTTTGTTACTGGTTTTAATCTGTTCTTAATTGATGTTTTATTACTATGTTGTACACCGCCCTGAGCCTGGCTTGCCAAGGAAGAGTGGTTGAAAAATCCAATTAAATCAATCAATCAATAAATGTAATTGAGACTTGAAGCCGGTTGCATCCGTCTTGTTCTGGCCCTTCTTTCTTTTGTTTATGCCACTCTAAGTGTTCACTGGTTAAACCTCTTCACTAGAATTTTTCAAGCTTCCTACTTGTAGGAAACATCTTTCTGCATTATCTCTCTCCTAGTGAACCCTAGAGCTTCTGGCATGCACACAGGAAGCTGCCTTCTACTGAGTCACA
>JAPDNY010000656.1:0-28514 GCA_029375565.1 Gekko gecko
TTTTGTGAGCAAAAATTCTGCTTTGTGAGCTCCTGGCGTTAAATTGGTGAGTGAGCGATTTGGCTCCTGCATCAATTAGTTTGCTCTGGAGCCCTCCTTCCTGAGCGAAGGCAAAAAGGTGCGAGCCAGAGGCTAAAAAACTGTGAGCTGGCTCACACTAACTCAGCCTAGAGGGAACACTGCTGGTGAGGTCCCTCCCCTTCCCAAACCCCGCCCTCTCCTGGCCCCACCCCCAAAATCTGCCGGTATTTCCCAACTCAGCACTGTCAACTTGGCTCTTGACGGTCACTTGGGCTCTGGTATCGGATGAAGCGTCCCTGCACGTGAAAGCTCATACCCAGAATTAAACTCTGTTAGTCTTAAAAGTGTCGCTGGACTCAAACTATGTTCTTGCCAGTTCAGTGTACTGGTTAATTGTGCGGACTCTAATCTGGGAGAACCGGGTTTGATTCCCTACGCCTCCACGTGCAGCTGCTGGAAGACCTTGGGCAAGCCATAGTTCTGGCAGAGCTGTTCTCTCAAGGGCAGTCCTCGAAAGAGCTCTCTCAGCCCCACCTCCCTCACAGGGCGTCTGTTGTGGGGAGGGGAAGGGAAAGGAGACTGTAAGCCACTTTGAGACTCCCTTGGGTAGTGAAGGGCGGGGTATAAATCCAATCTCTTCTTCTTCTTCTACCTCACAGGGTGTCTGTTGTGGGGAGGGGAAGGGAAAGGAGTCTGTAAGCCGCTCTGAGACTCCTTTGGGTAGTGAAGGGCGGGGTATAAATCCAATCTCTTCTTCTTCTTCTACCTCACAGGGTGTCTGTTGTGGGGAGGGGAAGGGAAAGGAGACTGTAAGCCACTTTGAGACTCCCTTGGGTAGTGAAGGGCGGGGTATAAATCCAATCTCTTCTTCTTCTTCTACCTCACAGGGTGTCTGTTGTGGGGAGGGGAAGGGAAAAGAGTTTGTCAGCCACTCTGAGACTCCTTTGGGTAGTAAAGGGAGGGGTATAAATCCAATCTCCTCCTCCTCCTCTTCCTCTTCTCCTGAGAGGCAGTTTGGTGTAGTGGTTAATTGTGTGGACTAATCTGGGAGAACCAGATTTGATCCTCAGTCCTCCATGTGCAGCTGCTGGATGACCTGGGGCAAGCCATAGCTCTGTCAGAGCTGTTCTCTCCACTTTCCTATTTAAAGTTACAACCCCAGCCATAAATCCATGTGCTGAGAGCCAATCTGGTGTAGCGGTTAAGAGCGTGGACTCTAATCTGGGAGATCCGGGATTGATTCCCCCACGCCTCCACTTGCAGCTGCTGGATGACCTGGGGCAAGCCATAGCTCTGTCAGAGCTGTCCTTGAAAGAGCAGTTCTCGAAAGAGCTCTCTCTGCCCCGCCTCCCTCCCAGGGTGTCTCTTGTGGGGAGGGGAAGGGAAGGGAGTTTGTAAGCTGCTCTGAAAGACTCCGAGCGAAGGGCGGGGTATAAATCCAATCTCCTCCTCCTCCTCCTCCTCCTCCTCCTCTTCTTCTTCCCCACTTTGGTCACACAATGAAGAAGACCCTTGTGCTGCGATGCCAATAGCTGCCAGGGGGCAACAGTTTCAACACTCTGCACACAGCCAATCGGACTTTTCAACAGCTAATCAAAACCTTGCGGAGCAAAAGCCTCACTTGGCACTGCCTACTTTCTAGAAACACTTGGCGGGCCCCAGAAAAAGTGCCAGAGGGAGCCATCGCGCCCCCAGGGCACTACGTTGGGGACCCATGCTTTAGTACTTGTCTTAATCCCACCGCTTCCTCCAAAGAGTTTGGGGCAGCGTCCCGTTATCCCCTTCCCTACTTTCTTATTGTAGCGACCCTGCGAGGTAGGTTAGGCTGAGAGCACCACCCGGAGAGCCAGTTTGGTGTCGTGGTGAAGTGCGCGGACTCTAATCTGGGAGAACCGGGTTTGATTCCCCACTCCTCCCCTTGCACCTGCTGGTGTGACCTTGGGTCGGTCACAAGCTCTGGGACAGCTGTTCCCGAAAGAGCAATTTCTGTCAGAGCTTTCTCAGCCCCAGCTCCCTCACAGGGTGTCTGTTGTGGGGAGGGGGAGGGAAAAGAGTTTGTCAGCCGCTCTGAGACTCCTTTGGGTAGTGAAGGGCAGGGTATAAATCCAATCTCTTCCTCTTCTTCTCTCATGAGCCATTTCTGTCAGAGCTCTCTCAACCCCGCCTACCTCCCAGGGTGTCTGTTGTGGGGAGGGGAAGGGAAGGAGTTTGTCAGCCGCTCTGAGACTCCGAGTGAAGGGCGGGGTATAAATCCAATCTCTTCTTTTCTCTGATTCCCCGCTCCTCCACATGCAGCTGCTGGTGTGACCTTGGGTCAGTTACAAGTTCTTTTAGAGCAGTTCTCTCAGCCCCACCTGCCTCCCAGGGTGTCTGTTGTGGGGAGGGGAAGGGAAAGGAGATTGAAAGCTGCTCTGAGACTCCGAGTGAAGGGCGGGGTATAAATCCAGTCTCTTCTTCTTCTCTGATTCCCCGCTCCTCCACATGCAGCTGCTGGTGTGACCTTGGGTCAGTTACAAGTTCTTTTAGAGCAGTTCTCTCAGCCCCACCTACCTCACAGGGTGTCTGTTGTGGGGAGGGGAAGGGAAGGGAGTTTGTAAGCCGCTCTGAGACTCCGAGTGAAGGGCGGGGTATAAACCCAATCTCTTCTTCTCTCTTCTTCTTCTCTTCATCTGGTCGAATTAACCCAGCAGATTCCAGGGCATTTGGGGGGGGTTCTGAGCTAGGCTCGCAGTTCTTAAGTCTGGTCTCCCCCCTCCCGACCGCAACTGGCGCTACCCGCAAAGCACAAACTAGAGCCGAGTCTCCCCAAAAAGAAAGCAAAGAGTGCTTCTCGGGTTACCTACCGGGCAAACAGCTCCGCCGGCCAAGAAACCCTGGCTAGTGTCATCTCCCTTGGGGCACTGCAACCTCACAAACCCCCCACTGCGTTTACACCCCCGTAACACATTCCACACAGATGTATGAAAAGCGGTGTCTGAACCAGACTGGACAAAGCGCTTTCTGCTCCCACTTCCAGGCGCTGGCCTTCAGTTTAAGGAGCCCTGAAATGGTTCAGACAGGGCCCAGGGCCCCTTCCTAAACCAGTTCAGTGTAGTGGTTAGGAGCGCAGACTCTAATCTGGGAGAACCGGGTTTGATTCCCCACTCTTCCTCCACATGCAGCTGCTGGTATGATCTTGGGTCAGTCACAAGTTCTTTCAGAGCTGTTCTCTCAGGGGCAGTCCTCAAAAGGGCTCTCTCAGCCCCACCGACCTCCCAGGGTGTCTGTTGTGGGGAGGGGAAGGGAAAGGAGATTGTAGGCCGCTCTGAGACTCCTTCGGGTAGTGAAGGGCGGGGTATAAATCCAGTCTCTTCTCTTCTTTAACAAAAGGGGATATTCAATGACCGAGGCGTCTTTTGCTTTGAGTCCCCTGGAGAGCCAGTTAGCTGTATTGGTTAAGAGCAGTGAACTGTAATCTGGGAGAACTGGGATTGATTCCCCACTCCTCCACATGAAGCTGCTGGTGTGACCTTGGGTCAGTCACAAGTTCTTTCAGTGCTGTTCTCTCAGGGGCAGTCCCTGAAAGAGCTCTCTCAGCCCCACCTACCTCACAGGGTGCCTTTTGCGCGGAGGTGAACAGAGATTGTAAGCCGCTCTGAGATTCCTTCGGGTAGTGCAGGGCAGGGTATAAATCCAATCTCTTCTCTCTCTCTCTCTCTCTCTCCTCTTCCTGGCTAGCACCCCATCACGTGGAAAACGATCCCGGCCTCCCCAGAAAGCTCCCTCCTCTAAGAGCTGAAGAGCCCTGCTGGATCAGGCCAGTGGCCCATCTAGTCCGCCATTCCGTCTCAACCAAACAGTTACTCCAGGGCATTCAAGACCAAGGCCTTCCCCTGATGCTGCCTCCTAAAACTGGTATTCACAGGTTGACTGCCTCTGAATGTGGAGGTTCCCTTTAGTCGCCATGGCTGGTAGCCGCTGATAGACCCCTCCTCCGTGACTCTTGTCCCCTATGAAAGCCGTCTAGGGCCTGTGTGTCCATCATTACATCCTCTGGCAGCCAATCCCACATTTTAATCACTCGCTGTGTAAAGCGGTATTTCCTTTCATCCGTCCTAAACCTACTGCCCGTGAGCTTCACTGGATGCCCCTCAAGTTCTAGCCTTTTGGGAGAGGGAGACAAAGTTCTCTTGGTCAACTCTCTCTACCCCAGGCATCATTTTATAAACCTCTATCGTGCCCCCCCCCCCGGTCATCTCCGGTATTCCCTCTAAGCTGAGTTAGTGTGAGCTAGCTCACAGTTTTTTAGCCTCCGGCTCACACATCTTTGCCTTAGCTCAGGAAGGACGGCTCCAAAGCAAACTAATTTACGCAGCAGCCAAATCGCTCGCTCACAACTTTAATGCCGGTAGCTCACAAAGTAGAATTTTTGCTCACAAGACTCTACAGCTGAGAGGGAGCATTGGTGATCTCTTTCCTAAACTGCAAAATCCCCGACTCTTCAGCCTTTCCTGCTAGGAAAGGTGCTCCAACCCCCTCCTCATCTTGGTCGCCCTCCGCTGTACTTTTCCCAGCTCTGCAGCGTCCTTTTTGAGAAACAGGGACCAGGACTGTACAGATGAGGCCGAACCACAGATCTAAGAGGGAGTCATAGAATCATAGAATGTTAGAGTTGGAAGGGACCTTGCAGGTCATCCAGTCCAACCCCGGCACTCTGCAGGAGCACAGCCAAAAGACAGCTCTAGAACATACCCGAAAGATGGTCGTCCTGCCTCCGCTTGAAAATGTCCAGGGAAGGAGCGTCCACCACCTCCCGAGGCAGGCTGTTCTGACAGTTAGGAAGTTTCTCCTGATATTTAGCCAATATCGACACCCTTGTCATTTCCACCCATTAGATATCGTCTTGCAATCCAGAGCGAGAGAGAATAGATCTGCTCCATCTTCTACATGACAGCCCTTCAAATACTTGAAGACTGCCATCGTGTCCCCTCTAAGCCTTCTCTTTCCCAGGCTAAACAGACCCAACTCTTTCAGCCTTTTGGGAGAGGGAGCAGAGGTCCATCAGCCACGAGGTATAGGTAGGAACTCTCGGTCTGGGGCAAGGGATGCTCTGTATTCTTGGTGCTTGGGGGGTCAACAGTGGGAGGGTTTCTAGTGTCCTGGCCCCGCTGCTGGACCTCCTGATGACAGGACCTGGTATTTTTGGCCACGGTGTGATTGAGTGTTGGACTGGATGGGCCTTTGGCCTGATCCAACATTGGCTTCTCTTATGTTCTTACATCTGGGGCAAGGGATAAGAGAACATAAGAGAAGCCAATGTTGAATCAGGCCAATGGCCCATCCAGTCCAACACTCTGTCACACAGCGGCCAAAATATACCAGGTGCCATCAGGAGGTCCAGCAGTGGGGCCAGGACACTAGAAGCCCTCCCACTGCTGCCCCTCCAGCACCAAGAATAGAGTGCATCACCTGCCCCAGACTGAGAGCTCCCATCTATACCCTGTGGCTAATACCCACTGATGGACTCCTGCTCCAGATGTTTATCTAATTCCCTCTTGAAACTGTCCATGCTTGCAGCTGCCACGACCTCCTGTGGCAGTGAATTCCAGGTGTTAATCACTCTTTGGGTGAAGAAGTATTTCCTTTTATCCGTTCTAACCCGACTGCTCAGCAATTTCATGGAGTGCCCACGAGTTCTTGTATTGTGAGAAAGGGAGAAAAGTACTTCTTTCTCAACCTGCTCAATCCCATTCAGCCCAGAGCATCCCTGACAAGGGTTTGTCCAGACGCTGCTTGAAGACGGCCAGGGAGGCGGAGCTCACCACCTCGCCCGGCAGCTGGTTCCACTGCGGCACGACTCTTGTCAAAAAGTTTTCCTAAGATCCAGCTGGTACCTTCCCGCCCTTAACTTAAACCGCTTCTTGCAAGTTCGCTCCCTGCCAGTGTGAGAGCCAGTTTGGTGCAGTGGTTAAGTGTGCGGACTCTTATCTGGGAGAACCGGGTTTGATTGCCCCACTCCTCCACTTGCAGCTGCTGGACGACCTTGGGCAAGCCATAGTTCTGACAGGAGCTGTCCTTGAAAAAGAGCAGTTTCTCTCGGAGCTCTCTCAGCCACACCTACCTCACAGGGAGTCTGTTGTGGGGAAAGGAAAGGAAGGGAGTCCGTAAACTGCCCTGAGACTCCAAGTGAAGGGCGGGGTATAAATCCAATCTCTTCCTCTTCCCTCTAAACTGAGTCAGTGTGAGCTAGCTCACAGTTCTTTAGCCTCCGGCTCATGTTTTTGTCTCAGCTCAGGAAGGAGGGCTCCAGGGCAAACTTATTTATGCAGCAGCCAAATGGCTCACTCACAACTTTAATGCCAGGAGCTCGTCAAGTAGAATTTTTGCTCACAAGACCCCACAGCTTAGAGGGAGCATTGCTCCCTGCCCTCCTCTAAGTGAAACAGCCCTTCAAATCCTTCCAGAGAGCCATCCTGTCCCCCCTCAACCTCCTCTTCTCTGGAATGAAAATTCCCAAGTCCCTCAGCCTTTCCTCGCAGGGCTTGGCGGTCTCCCGGCCCCCGATCACGTCCCACACGGCCAACTAGTTTGACGATTCCTTCACTGCGAGTTATTTGCAGACGGCGCTCGACCCGCCTGGCTCTTGCGTGCAGCCAGTTTTCTTTGTAGCTCCCTGAAGGCCGCGAAACAATTACCTACCTTGATATCCAGAGTCTCTGATTCGTGCTGTTATCAGGCAATAAATGAGGAGGGGGGACGGGACGCCAGGCATTTGGGACCCAGCCCGCACCCCCCGCCCCGGGAACCGTGGCAAAAAGCACGCACGTCCAAACCGAACGCTAATCGGACTTAATCTGTTTAATGACAGCACCAAGGTATTCACAAAGGCCTTCGACTCCCCCAGGAAATCGTTGCTGGGACGAGAAACGGACTTCTGTCATGGTGGCAGCACATCTGACTAACCCGCCCCCCGCGTTTACCCACTTCCACCAACGTTCCTACAAAATACAGTACAAAGACGGCAGCGTCAAGGCAGATGTGAGATTCTGCTGGCAAAAATCGCAACCCGGATCACGGCGTGACCAGCGGGGGAAATGCTCGAGTCAGGGCCTTACAGAACTGGATTTGGGCCCGGGTGGGGCCACGGTGCTGGACAACGTTAACAGGTGGCGTTTCTGGGCCCGGCGAACAGCGATCAAACCGGTTTAGACCCACAAACGACAGAGCCGCAGGCCACTGATTCATTTCTTTTTGGTACCCGGGGTTATGAAACGGTACTTTTAAAAACGCTCTTTTGGCATATCGAGGCCTCCTTAGTAGCGAGGGAGGAGGCTGACCCCTTAGGAGCTGTAAGCAACCCCTTTGCCAGAAACTGGCTTTCTAGTATCACGCACTGAGGAGGTAATCTTGAACTTAACAAAATCTGTGCGTTGTGCCAGCAGAGGTCTCCAACAGAGTCGATGCACAGCTGTAACCGAAGACCTTGCAGCGCGCTAGGAAGGTCATTTTGTGGCACCACTGATAAGGACGGGAATAGAGCCCGTCGCACCGACACGGTGTTCCCGGAGGGAGTTCACGTTCTGTTTTAAAAAACAACATGCTGGATTTTGCAAAGAAATCCCTCCCTCTCGCGTGGCTTTGGCTCTCGACACTTAGGATTTTACCCGAAGAGTAAAAAGCTGACGACTTATAACTTATGACTCTCTGAGGCTGTTTTGCTGAAACAAGAGTATGACGTTCAGTTGTTCCAGAGCTTAAGTTCATTCCTCATCGCTCTCATTACTGGCTTTCGAGGAGGAAATGGATCGGGTCGCACCCTTCAAACCACGGGGAGCCCCAAAGAAGGACCATTTCTTTCTGGTGCGATGCGTAGGATGGGAAGATGGACGGTCTTGGGGAGATGTGGGAGCCAGCCACCGTTCCCTTCTCGGGAGTCTCCGAGAACGCAGAATTTGAAAACAGAAACGTGGGTTCAAGACCTCAAGAGGCCCGGCCGGATGAAATACCGCTTTCAAAAGGACCCGAGGCAAAAACAAAAAAGGGTATGTTAAAATGTATAACTTTTGCTTAAAAACGTAGCCTTGTGTACTTTCTAGCGAACGCGTCACTTTAAAATGCCGATGTGTCTGCTTTGAAGGGGAATTTGGAGCCCGGCGACGCAAGGGACGTGGCTTTGAAACAGGAGAGCAACGGTCATCGAAGAGGTAATAAGACGTCTGGATGCAGCCGCCCGGTTTTGGTGTGGGCCCGGGAATCTGGATGTTTTCCTGGGACCATTTCTTTCTCTCCCAAAACGGAAGGTTCCTAAAAATGCAAGCAGCTACCAGCGGCACCCTTGAATAGTTTGGACCCGATTCAACGACACGTTAACCCAGGCCTCTGCGTCGGGCTTCCGCGACTCTGCCGAGACGGAGGGCCCGGTAGCTGGGGAGATCGGTGCCGTGGCAAAGCTTCAAAACAGGATTCTGCTCCGCTGGCTGGAAGAGGAAGTTCTGGCCGTCAGAAGCGAGAGTCCAAAAGGGAAGCTCGTCTTATTAAAGTTTGACGGCCTTTGGTCTTCAGCCAGGAGTGGTGTGTGGAAATCTTTCCTCTCCGATGCTAAAAATATTTCACAGTAGTCCAATCATCTCTTGCTCAACATCCAAACCACATCTTAAGGCCCCTAAGCTGCCAAGTCCTCTTCTCCGTCAGGCAGATGGCGTTGGCCAGGGTTTCTACCGCGCCTAAAAGTTTCTTAGTCTCCAAAAATCCACAGGACATTCATGCCGGATAAGCCCAGATTCACCCGTCTGCAAAGAGAAGGACATACATTTTATATATTGATCTAACACAGTGATGTACCGCCCAGTTAAGATTTTAAATCCTGTTTAGTAATCCATCTTTTTACAAACAATTGACAAACTCTCCATTCCCAGCGGGAACAGAGGAAGACCGAACGTGATTCGGACGGTCTCCGTCAAGGAAGCTACCGAGATCTTACTCGACAAAAGCTATCATACATGTCTTCATCTTTGAAACCGTTTTGCTGGAGACAATGCGATCAATTTGGTTCATATTTACACTGCTGGCTTGAATGCCCCAAAATAGCAATGTTTTGGAAAGACATATTAGATCAAATAGCTTATATAACTGGATATGTAGTACAATTTAATGCAGAATGCATACTGTTAAATAGGTGGAATCCAAATGACTATGGTTCCAGTCTATATAAGAGAGTAACAATTCTATTGATGGTAGCTAAAAATACAGTTGCTTATCATTGGAAAAATTCTATTACTCCTCTAGACAACAATGGTATACAAAACTCTGGAATACATATATAATGGCTAAAATTACAGAAAATATTACTGAAAAACATAATCTTATTACTTCAATCTTCTTTTACAACAATTTGGTTCCCAATTGTACAATATTTGACAGAACAAAGTGTAATCCCTCCAATAATGGATACCTTGCATCTTTGGTAGGTTTTGTTAAGATAAATGTTATAGTATTATGATTATAGCTATGTTCTCCTGTATGGTTTGTTTCTTTTTCCTTTTTTTGGCTATTGTTACATATACTTGTAAGTTATATCTTTACCTGTTGTATGCTATTCTATGTTGTATTTATAAAAGTTAATAAAATGGTTTTTTTAAAAAAAGGAAGCCACCGAGGCCCTCGGTTTGCAAGACCTGAGCCAGGCTGTCAAGGAGAAGATGCTTTGGAAGACACCAAGTCCGAGGGTCGCCAAAACGCAAGGACTGGGAAGCAGGGGACCCTGCCCAAGGAGAAGTTGTGGAACTGCGGCTCCAGACACTGCAAGGATGCAGAGAAACGCCCGTGATGATCCCTTCCCAGTTCCTCCGCACATCCCAAACGGGAGGCTACCAATATGGACCAGGTCCACCCATGCATTGCTTCATACTTACCCGAGCATCCCGGACTCTTTACTCTTTATGATGTACAGGAACATCAGCAAGGTATGGAACATGTTGTTTCTGCCCTGCGTGCGGAGATGAGAAACGAGAGACTCTGTGAGCAGTCCTCCCTCTAAGATAAGTCAGTGTGAGCCGGCTCTCAGCTTTCTAGCCTCTGGCTCACACATTTGTGTCTCATAGACGTCGAAGACTTTCACGGCCGGAGTTCATTAGCTGCTGTAGATTTCCCGGGTTGGGTCGCCGTGGTCTTGGCATTGTAGAACCTGACGTTTTGCCAGTAGCTGTGACTGGCATCCTCAGAGGTGTAACACAGAAAGATGGAGTACTCTCTGTGTCAAGATGAGACACAGAGACACACCTTGACGCTGAGAGACCTCCAACATAAGAACATAAGAACATAAGAGAAGCCAGTGTTGAATCAGGCCAACGGCCCATCTAGTCCAACACTTTGTCACACAGCGGCCAAAATATACCAGGTGCCCTCAGGAGGTCCAACAGTGGGGCCAGGGCACCAGAAGCCCTCCCACTGCTGCCCCCTCCAGCACCAAGAATAGAGTGCATCACCTGCCCCAGACTGAGAGTTCCCATCTATACCCTGTGGCTAATAGCCACTGATGGACTTCTGCTCCATATGTTTATCTAATTCCCTTTTGAAACTGTCCATGCTTGTAGCTGCCCCCACCTCCTGTGGCAGTGAATTCCATATGTTAATCACTCTTTGGGTGAAGAAGTATTTCCTTTTATCTGTTCTAACCTGACTGCTCACCAATTTCATGGAGTGCCCACAAGGAGTTCTTGTATTGTGAGAAAGGGAGAAAAGTACTTCTTTCTCAACCTGCTCAATCCCATTCATAATCTTATAAACCTCAATCGTGTCACCCCTCAGCCGTCGTTTCTCCAAGCTAAAGAGCCCCAAGCCTTTTAACCTTTCTTCATAGGGAAGGTGTTCCAACCCTTTGATCATTCTAGTTGCCCTTCTCTGCACTTTTTCTCCACCTTTCTGTGTTATACCTCTGAGGATGCCAGACAAATGCTGGCGAAACGTCAGGTCCTGCAGTGCCCAGACCACGGCCACGCAACCCGGGAAATCTACAGCAACTAATCTCATAGAAGTATTCAAGTATTTTTGCATTAAGGGACTGAGGTTACAGAGGTTGCTTCCACACAGGGATTTTCTCCCTGTGGGCAGCAGGAAATCCCGACACTGACAAACTCACACATACTGAAAGTGACAGGGGAACCAGCTGCCTGGGGAGGAGATGCTGAGCTCCCCCTCCCTGGCGGTCTTTAAGCAGCGGCTGGACAAACCCTTGTCAGGGATGCTCTGGGCTGATCCTGCGTTCAACAGGGGGCAGGACTCACTCAGATGGCCTGGATGGCCCCTTCCAACTCTGCAATTCTGTGATTCTACGCACAAAGGTCAAGGTCTCCTTGCTCGAAAGCCAGTCGAATCTGACTCTAGGGATGCAGCACTCATCTCTGTTTCCAAGCCAAAGAGCCAGCGCTGTCCGAAGACGTTTCCATGGTCATGTGGCCGGCGTGACTAAACACCAAGGCGCTAGGGACGCTGTTACCTTCCCACCGAAGCGGTACCTATTTATCTTCTTGCAATTTCTTGCTTTTGAACTGCTAGGTTGGCAGGAGCTGGAACCAGAGACGGGAGCTCACTCCGTCATGCGGCACTCTCGGGTCTCGAACTGCTGAATGACTGACCTTCCACGGCCGGCAGTTCAGCGTCTTCACCACTTGAGCCACCGCAGCTCCTTGATTCCACACGTACACCCACAGTAAAACGGAAGATCCAGGCAATGCCACGCCGAGCGTGCCTGTGACTCATCTCCCTCTGGCAAAGCAACCTTACGCTTCCGGGGAGGTCTCCCATCCAAGTACTGGCCAGGGCTGACCCTGCTTAGCTCCTGAGATCTAACGAGATCAGGTTAGCTGGGGCTACCCAGGTCAGCGCAAAAAGACAAACAGAGGGGGTTTGCCATTGCCTGCCTCTGCATAGTGATCCTAGACTTTCTTGATGCTCTCTCATTCAGATATTAACCAGCGCTGACCCTGCTTCGCTTCTGAGAGCGGATGAAATCGAGGTAGCTGGGGCCATCCAGGTGAAGAAGAAGAAGAGAAGAGATTGGATTTCTACCCCGCCCTTCACTACCCAAGGGAGTCTCAGAGCGGCTGACAAGCTCCTTTCCCTTCCCCTCCCCACAACAGACACCCTGGGAGGCAGGTGGGGCTGAGAGAGCTCTGACAGAAACTGCTCTTTTTCAAGAACAGCTCTGAGAGAACTATGGCTTGCCCAAGGTCATCCAGCAGGTGCAAGTGGAGGAGTGGGGAATCAAACCCGGCTCTCCCAAATTAGAGTCTGCACACTTAACCACTACCCCAAACTGGCTAGAGACGAGCAAAGATGGTTGGAACTTCCCTGCCTCTGCGTAGCAACCTGGGGCTTCCTTGGTGCTCTCCCATCCAAGTAACTGACCAGGGCCGAACCTGCTTGGCTTCCATCGGATGGAGCTGACGAGGCCGGGGCCCTTCGCCTTTACTCCAGGGGAAAACACAAAACTCATTTTCTTTGATTGAAAAGGGAAGCTGCAGAGCGGCCGCGGGCGGAGTCCGTCTCGACTTCCCCATGGCCACCGTGGGGGTGGAGAGGAAGCGAAGTTCCAAGCGGTGTTGTGACGCTGCACAGCGTGGCTGGAAAAAAAGGAAGGGGGAAATGCCTGGGCGGGCAGACCGTGGGTGGACACCCCCTCCCCCGGCAATGTGCAAGTGAGATAGGGAGGGGCAGGGTGACGGGGGCACGGACAGAGAAAGCGACCCGGGTTTCTCTCCCCTGCTCTTGAGATAGGTTTCCCTTGCTCGAAAGCCCCTCGAATCCGACTCTGGGGACGCGGCACTCATCTCCGTTTCCGAGCCGAACAGCCAGCGCTGTCCGAAGACATTTCTGTGGTCATGCGGCCGGCGTGACCAGACGCCGAGGCGCACAGAACCGCTGTGACCTTCCCACCGAAATGGTCCCTGTTTATCTACTTGCCGTTTCTTGCTTTCGAACTGCTAGGTTGGCAGGAGCTGGGGCCAGAGATGGGAGAGCTCACTCCGTCACGCGGCACTCGGGTCTCGAACTGCTGAACTATCGACCCTCCAGTCTGCGGCTCAGCATCTTAACCACTTGCGCCACCGCAGCCCTGCTCTTGAGATACCCACGGGAAAAGAACCTCCTCAGGAAAGCCTGGGGAACTCCGACAAGAGGATGACTCGGCCCTACCCCACCTTCCTGAGTAGACAGAAATTACCTGCCTACCCTTTTTCTTCTTCTCACCTTGACGCAGAGAGTACTCCCTCTTTCTGTGTTATACCTCTGAGGATGCCAGTCACAGCTGCTGCTGGCGAAATGTCAGGTCCTACCATGCCAAGACCACAGTTCAGCATCTTAACCACTTGAGCCACCGCAGCCCCGCTCTTGAGATACCCATGGGAAAAGAACCTCCTCAGGAAAGCCTGGGGAACTCCGACAAGATGATGACTCGGCCCTACCCCACCTTCCTGAGTAGACAGAAATCACCTGCCTACCCTTTTTCTTCTTCTCACCTTGACGCAGAGAGTACCCCGTCTTTCTGTGTTATACCTCTGAGGATGCCAGTCACAGCCGCTACTGGCGAAACGTCAGGTCCTACCATGCCAACACCACGGCCACCCAACTTGGAAAATCTACAACAGCTGACGGACTCCGGCCGTGAAAGCCTCCGACATCATACCCACGGGATGCGGCAACGCTCCTACCTTGGGCAGATTGTAGACGTCTCGCTGGTAAATGAGTTCGTAGTGGGGGGGGTTGATGCTGCTCTGATAGATGCAAAACAAGTTCTCGTTCGAGATGTCTGCGGACGACAAAAGCCCACGTCGCCGTGCGTGATTAAAAGCTCTTTTGCGTAAGGCGATGCCCGGCTCACTGCCCCTGGGATGGGGTGTACTCCACGCAGCGGATGACATCCAGAGCCTTACGGAGCATGAATGGACGTCCGGCTTACGTGGAACGTCACGGGCAGTAAGTTTAGAACAGCGAAAAGGAAGTACTCTTCACCCAAAGAGTCACCGACATGTGGGATTCACTACTGTGGGAAGTGGTGGCAGCTACGAGCACAGCTTCAAGAGGGGACTGGAGGAACACACGGAGCAGAGGTCCATCAGTGGCTGTTAGCTGCAAGGTATAGAGGGAACACTCTGTTTGGGGCAGGGATGCTCTGTATTCTCGGTGCTTGGGGGGGGCAGCAGTTGGAGGGCTTCTAGTGTCCTGGCCCCACTGCTGGACCTCCTGATGGCACCTGGTGTTTTTGGCCACTGTGTGACAGAGTGTTGGACTGGATGGGCCATTGGCCTGATTCAACATTGGCTTCTCTTATGTTCTTCTGTCTGGGGCAGGGATGCTCTGTATTCTTGGTGCTTGGGGAGTCATGATGAGCAGCCTTCTGGAGTTCTGGCCCTGCTGCTGGACCAACTCATTGCACCTGGGTTTTGGCCACTGTGTGACGCAGAGTGTTGGACTGGATGGGCGATTGGACTGATCCAACACGGCTTCTCTTATGTCTGGGGCAGGGATGCTCTGTACTCTTGGGGCTTGGGGGGCCACAGTGGGAGGGCTTCTGGAGTTCTGGCCCCGCTGGTGGGCCTCCTGATGGCCCCTGGGTTTTGGCCACTGTGTGACACAGAGTGTTGGACTGCATGGCCCACTGGCCTGATCCAACATGGCTTCTCATATATTCTTATAAACAGAACACTCTGTCTGAGGCAGGGATGCTCTGTACTCTTGGGGCTTGGGGGGGCCACAGCGGGAGAGCTTCTGAAGTTCTGGCCCTGCCGGTGGACCTCCTGAGGGCCCCTGGTGTTTTTGGCCACTGTGTGACAGACTGTTGGACTGGATGGGCCATTGGCCTGATCCAACATGGCTTCTCTTATGTCCTTATGTCTGGGGCAAAGGATGCTCCGTATTCTTGGTGCTTAGGGGCAACAGTGGGGGGGGGCTTCCGGAGTTCTGGCCCCACTGCTGGACCTCCTGATGGCACCTAATATTTTTGGCCACTCTGAGACCCAGAGTGTTGGACTGGATGGGCCACTGGCCTGATCCAACGTGACTTCTCTTATGTTCCTACGTCTGGGGGCAGTGATGCTCTGTCTTCTTGGTGCTTGGGGGGGCCACAATGGGAGGGCTGCTGGAGTTCTGGCCCTGCCGGTGGACCTCTTGAGGGCACCTGGGTTTTGGCCACTGTGTGACACAGAGTGTTGGACTGGATGGACCTTATCCAATATGGCTTCTCGTATGTTCTTACGCACAGTTTCCTACCCCAGTGTGCACCAGAGCGATTGGACCAGGCGAAAACGCCACACCTCCCTAACAAGACGACATTACCTGGCTTGTCGGGCATCTGAATGAAATGCTGGGAGGTGAAGGTCTTCCCGTCGGGGTACTTGGGATGGGGGGGCAGGCGGGAGTCCAGGTAGGTGCAGAACACGTGCATGACGATCTGAGGGAAGAGAAGGGCAGCGCAGTTGAGCGTTCGTCCGAGAAGCTTCGAAAAAGGCTGCCAGGAGAGAAAACCGAAAACCCCCACATGCCTCCGGTGACAGAAATCTCATCATTTTCTGCTCTTTAAAAGTGTTACGGTTCAGGGGACACAACGCTCTGTCCAGACAAGCCCACTGATTCCTGTCTGGCTTAGACAAACCGCCCCCCCCCCAACACACCAACACAGCACTAAAGGGAGAGAGCCAGCGAAGGGCAACGTTCCCCCTAAGTTGTGGAGTCTTGTGAGCAAGAATTCTACTTGGTGAGCCACTAGCATTAAAGTTGTGAGGAGCAATTTAGTTTGCTCTGGAGCCATTTTTCCTGAGCTAAGGCAAAAAGGTGTGAGCCGGAGTCTAAAAAACTGTGAGCTGACTCACACTAACTCAGCTTAGAGGGAACGCTGGTGAAGGGCCAATTTGGTGTAGCGTTTAAGAACGCAGACTCTAATCTGGGAGAACCGAGTTGGATTCCCCACTCCTCTACATGCGGCTGCTGGTGTGACCCTGGGTCAGTCACAAGTTCTCTAAGAGCTGTTCTCTCAGGAGCTCTCTCAGCCCTGCCTGCCCCACGGGGTGCCTGTTGTGGGGAGGGGAAGGGAAAGGGAAAGGAGTTTGTAAGCCGCTCTGAGACTCCTTTGAGTAGTGAAGGGCGGGGGTACAAATCCCATCTCTTCTTCTTCTTAAAAATCTGCACAGCCAGTCAGAAACCCTGCTGGGCAGAAACCCCACGGTGCCCATGGGGACTGTGTTGGGGACCCTGGGCTGGCTTACATGGAAGAAGACATATATTTATAAGATGACTATTCATAAGGTTTGCTAATATCCTTTAGCACATTTCCATCACTTGGAATTAAAGCTTATTCGAGTGATTCATTGTAAGAGCAACAGAAGCGACAACAACTCAAGGTAATACACAGTCGAAGGCTTTCACGGCTGGAGTTCATTAGTTGCTGTAGATTTTCCAGGCTGCGTGGCCGTGGTCTTGGCATTGTAGGACCTGACGTTTCGCCAGCAGCTGTGACTGGCATCCTCAGAGGTACAACACAGAAAGACAGAGTACTTTCTGTGTCAAGGTGAGAAGAAGAAAAGCGGTAGGCAGGTAATTTACATCTACTCAGGAAGGTGGGGTAGGGCTGAGTCGATTATCTTGCATATTCATAGCCTGGAGAACTCCTACAAGATAATGGCTCAGCCCTTCCCCACCTGCCAGAGTAGATATAAATTACCTGCCTACCATTTTTCTTCTGCTCACCTTGACACAGAGAGAGTCCTCCCTCTTTCTGTGTTATACCTCTGAGGATGCCAGTCACAGCTGCTGGCGAAACGTCAGGTCCTACAACGCCAAGAGCACGGCCAGACAGCCCGGAAAATCTACAGCAACTAGCTCAAGGTAAATCTGAAACAGCCAACTTGGCCGTCGATTCAGATGCCAGCAGAGCAGCGAATACGGGCGGCAGCATTAGGCAACCGCCATCGGTGATACCATCATCTAATTAAAGCTCGGAAGGATCAGGGTCAGATGGGCAGGGGCGACCCCGACTCCCCGCACCGCAACCCACATCCCCGCCTTTGCCGTCCCCAAATCCTCCGGCGTACACCTCCTGGAGAAAAAAACGTGGAACTCACCGCGGAGTCGGTGGGCAGGTCGGTATCCCATTTGCGTGCCTTGAAGTCTCCGCCGCGGTTCCATCTGAACGAACTCATGCATCCACCTTGGGACAGCTCTGGGGTTTGTGTATGGGCAGAACGGGACAGCCAATTAAGTTTGCAACCAGAAGGGAAGCCGTTCTCTCAAGCTATGCGCAGCGTCGACAGCTCTTCGCCCGGAGGGCAGACGCGCAAGCAAAACTTAAGAGCCAGTCTGGAGAGTGACGATGAGTGTGTTTCGGACTAGGGTCTGCGAGATCTGTGTTCGAGATCTCCACTTCGGCACGAAGCTCACAGGCTGACCCGAGGCCGGTCACTTCTACCTTACGGGGCTTTCGTGAGGTTAAAATGAGGAAGAGGAGCCAGGAACGCCGAGGTTCCGTCCTTGACGCTTCCGTTGTCATACGGCAAAAAGGGAAAACAAAAAATACTGAGGTCACGACTAGTGTTCCCTCTAAGCGGAGTTAGTGTGAGCTAGATTACAGTCCTTTAGCCTCCGGTGCACATATTTTTGCTTGAGCTCGGGAAGGATGGCTCCAGAGGAAACTCATTTATGTGTAGCCAAATTGCTCGCTCACAACTTTAATACGAGGAGCTCACAAAGTAGAATTTTTGTTCACGAGACTCCATGGCTCAGAGGGAGCATTGGTCACGACTGCTGGTGCAGTGCAGGGACACCCCAGTTGGACCAGTTCGAGCCATCCCTCGTGGGGGAGAGCGGAAGAGGAACCAAACAAATGAATAAGAGAACTGCTGATTGACTTTGGGCTAGTCGCTAACAATAATAAACAACGGTCACATGGCAGTGTGTGTAGTACAGCCAGCAGATCCTAAGATTGTCTGGCAGCCAGAAGTTCCAGTTCTTTTAGTGTCATGCACCGCTAGGTGGTGAGCTAGACTTGTTTTCGAGGCAAGAGAAGTATCAGAGGTGGTCTGCCATTTCCTGCTTCTGCGTCACGCCCTGGTATTCCTTAGAGGTCGCCCATCACTCCCTCTCAGCCGGTCAGGGAGAACTATACTGAATCAGACCCTCGGTCGACCAAAGTCAGTAGTCTCTGTTCAGACCGGCAGCCGCTCTCCAGGGTCCCGGGCAGAGGTCTTTCACATCACCTCCTACCTATGGAGCAGAGGTCCATCAGTGGCTATTAGCCACAAGTTAAAGATAGGGACTCTGGGGCCAGTGATGCTCTGTATTCTTGGTGCTTGGGGGGGGCAACAGTGGGAGGGCTTCTGGTGTCCCAGCCCCACTGCTGGACCTCCTGATGGCCCCTGGTATTTTTGGCCACTGTGTGACATAGAGTGTTGGACTGGAGGGGTCATTGGCCTTATCCAACATCAGCTTCTCTTATCTTCTTACATGGAGCAGAGGTCCACCGATGGCTATTAGCCTCAAGGTATAGATAGGGACTCTCAGGCTGGGGCAAGAGATGCTCTGTCTTCTTGGTGCTTGTGGGGGGCGACAATGGGAGGGCTTCTGGTGTCCTGGCCCCACTGGTGGACCTCCTGATGGCCCCTGGTATTTTTGGCCACTGTGTGACACAGAGTGTTGGACTAGATGGGCCATTGGCCTGATCCAACATGGGCTTCTCTTGTGTTCTTATAGGTGGAATACATTGTCTGGGGCAAGGGATACTCTGTATTCTTGGTGCTTGAGGGGGCAACAGTGGGAGGGCTTCTGGTGTCCTGGCCCCACTGCTGGACCTCCTGATGGCACCTGGTATTTTTGGCCACTGTGTGACAGATGGGCCATTGGCCTGATCCAGCATTGGCTTCTCTTATGTTCTTATGGTCCATCCAACCGAAGATGCTGGGGATTGAACTGGGGGCCTTCTACGTGCCAAGCAGAGGCTCTTCCACTGGGCCATGGACCCTCCCAAAGAGAGAACCATGAATAAATACACATGAAGCCGCCTTCTACTGAATCAGATGCTCGGTCCATCAAGGTCAGTCCTGTCTACTCAGACTGGCAGCCGCTCGCCAGGGTCTCAGGCGGAGGTCTTTCCCATCATCACCTACCCTAGTCCTTTTTAATGCAGATGCTGGGGATTGAACGGGGGACCGTCTACATGCCAAGCGGAGGCTCTGCCAAGATGGGCAGCCGTGTCAGTCTGTTTGCAGCGGCAGAAAAGAGCAAGAGTTCGGGAGCACCTCAGATTTTTTGGCAGGTTTTGTATCAGAAGCAGTGAGAAAGCTCCTGCCCCGTCACAATTTTTTTAGTCTTTGAAGTGCTACCTGACTCTTGTTCTGTTCTAGAGGCTCGACCAAAAGCCAGGGCCCCTCTCCCATACTGTGCAAACCAGGTAAAGGTTTCCCTTGCTCGAAAGCCAGTCGAATCTTACTCTAGGGGGCAGTGCTCATCTCCGTTTCTGAGCCGAAGAGCCAGCGCTGTCCGAAGACTTCTCCGTGGTCACGTGGCCGGCACGGCTAGACGCCGAGGCACACAGAAAGCTGCTACTTTCCCACCGGAGTGGTACCTATTTATCTGCTTGCAGCGTCTTGGCTTTCAAACTGCTAGGTTGGCAGGAGCTGGGACTCACTCCTGTCACGCGGCACTCGGGTCTCAAACCGCCAAACGACAGGCCTTCCGCTCTGCAGCTCGGCGTCTTAACCTCTGAGCCACCGCGGCCCGTACCACTCTGAGCTTCTTATACATTTATTTTATTTAATTTGTATCCTGCCCTCCCGGGCAAGCAGCAAGCAAAGGCAGGGTAGAAACCCGGTCAATGATGGGGTCGAGGGACGTGGCAGGATTCTGATGATATCTCCGGTTTTCCTGCTGTTCGTGCAGGTTTTGGAGCTGTCGTGAGCTCAGCTCAGGTTCCTCTGTTGGCCAATCTGACTGCACGAGGCTCTTCTATTATCTTTGGCAGTTGATTAAAACAGTTACAGGAGTTATTGCCTTCTAACCGAGGTTTAAGAGCCACGTTTGGCCTTCTGATCTGGCTTGAAAATGACGAGGATTACTTATCAGGCCTATTTCTTAGAGGCGACTGTTCGATTCCCCCACCGTTAAGTTGAGAACCGGCCATTTATCTAGACGATGATCGCGTGTTTGAGTGAGGAAGATTTAGCAGAAGGTTAGGGGGCTATTCTCCCTTATCAAAGCCTTGACATGGTGAGCAAATCGCATTGCTCTGGATGGAACTTTCCAAAGTCACCAGGTGAGATTTCGGTTTGGCGTGCGTGACTTGGGCAATGCTCTCTCGGAAGCTGTGGAGTCTCACGAGCAAAAATACTCCTTTGTGAGCTACCGGCATTACAGTTGTGAGCGAGCAGTTCGGCTGCGGCATAAATAAGTTTGCTCTGGAGCCCTCCTTCCTGAGCCAAGGCAAAAAATACATGAGCCGGAGGCTAAAAACTGTGAGCTGGCTCACATTAACGCAGCTTAGAGGGAACAATGGATCTGGGCTTGCAGAAAAATTCTGGAAGACAGTTTAAGGTAACTCACACTAACTCAGCTTTAGAGGGAACGAGTGCTCCCTCTAAGCTATGGAGTCTTGTGAGCAAAAATTCCATTTTGTGAGCTCCTGGCATTAAAGTTGTGAGCGAGCGATTTGGCTGCTGCATAAATTAGTTTGCTCTGGAGCCATCCCTTCCTGAGCGGAGACAAAATGTGTGAGCCAGAGGCTAAAAAACTGTGCGCTAGCTCACACTGACTCAGCTTAGAGGGGAACCAGTGCTCCCTCTAAGCTGTGGAGTCTTGCGAGCAAAAATCCTCCTTCGTGAGCTACCGGCATTACAGTTGTGAGCGAGCGACTGGGCTGCGGCATGAATGAGTTTGCTCTGAAGCCGTCCTTCCTGAGCTAAGACAAAAAATGTGTGAGCCGGAGGCTAAAGAACTGTGAGCTGGCTCACACTAACTCAGCTTAGAGGGAACACCGGACCTGGGCTGACGGGAAAAATTCTGGAAATATGGGAAAACAGTCGGGATTTAGTACTCAAACACTATTCCACAATGCTTTTGTTTTTTTCAACAGGAACATTTATAACAAAAATCACTCCAAAAACTCATCAAAATGACAGAAAGCCAATATGCAGCAACAATGTCCAACAATTTCCAAAAAATCAACGAAGCTTCTGGATTACATTTCTTTGCTTCCAAACTTCATCAGAAATATAATTGATGCAGTCAGTGTTCAATAGAACATAAATAGTGTGTTGTCTTGTTCAATTGGTTCTAATTAACAAAGTTTACAAGGAGTAGTCAATTTCCACTATGAACAGCCAGAAGAACACAGAAAATTAAGTTGGCTTCTGTCTTTGGTGCCAAAGGCTACAGGTTGCTGAATCGCCTTACTGAATAGCCTGGCCCCTAGATAAACATACGGAGCAGAAGTCCACCAGTGGCTATTAGCCACAGGGTATAGATGGGAACTCTCAGTCTGGGGCAGGTGATGCACTCTATTCTTGGTGCTGGGGGGCAGCAGTGGGAGGGCTTCTAGTGTCCCGGCCCCACTGCTGGACCTCCTGATGGCACCTGGTATATTTTGGCCGCTGTGTGACAGAGTGTTGGACTGGTTGGGCCACTGGCCTGATTCAACACTGGCTTCTCTTATGTTCTTATACTCTAGGAAAAATTCTGGAAGACAGTTTAAGGTAATGATCCGATAGATCTGGGACTAAGTGGACGAAAGAAGGATTCTCAAGGAACTAATTTGTCCCGATTCGCTCGCTGAATGGGAGCGCACGTTATCTCATCCCAAGGAATGGGATTACTCTCTCGTAGGCTGTCAAAAGCAGAGATAAAAGACTGGCAACCGTTTGATTGGAGAGGAGGCTTCTGCTGACACGCAGCTCCCTGCCGATTTATCTGTACCCCGCTGCCTGAAACTTTCCACAACACCCCCCACGGCCTCCCCCATTAGCAGAGGCCAAAGTCCAGGGAGCTCCAGACAATGGAAGTAAACACAAGCCGCGACTGCCTCCACCGCGGGAAAAGACCGCTTACCTTTGATCCTTTCGACCAGATACTCCTGGTTCGGCGTCAGGTCCAGGTACTGCACAATCGTGTTCAGGGTGGGAATGAGGGGCGCTTTGACCAGGGCCGCCTGCTTCAGGCTGCTGATGCTGGCGTCTGCGGGGAGAAGGAGACGGCCCTTCCAATCGGCGTCCAGAGAAAAAAATCGAGAACAGGACTTGGCAAAAGGGGTTCCGTCCCCCAGGGGCTGCGAGCACCGTTCCCACTAAGCTGAGTTAGTGTGAGCTAGCTGACAGTTTTTTAGCCTTTGGCTCACATATTTTCGTCTCAGCGGGGGAAGGAGGGCTCCGGAGCAGACTAATGTATGCAGCGGCCAAATCGTTCGCTCACAACTTTAATGCCTGTAGCTCACAAAGTAGAATTTTTGCTCACAAGACTCCGCAGCCCACAAGACTCTCTGTGTCAAGGTGAGACGCCTGGGGAACTCCTACAAGGTAATGACTCGGCCCTACCCCACCTTCCTGAGTAGATATAAATTACCTGCCTACCATTTTTCGACAACAAAAGAACCTCTCCTCAGGAAACAATCCATAGACAAAAGAACCTCCTCAGGAAAGCTCCTCCATCAGCACGTTCATAGCCTGGGGAACTCCTACAAGATGATGACTCAGTCCTACCCCACCTTCCTGAGTAGATATAAATTACCTGCCTACTATTTTTCAACAACAAAAGAACCTACTCAGGAAACACTCCATAGACAAAAGAACCTCCTTAGGAAAGCTCCTCCATTAGCATGTTTCACAGCCTGGGGAGCTACTACAAGGTAATGACTTGGCCCTACCCCACCTTCCTGAGTAGATATAAATTACCTGCCTACCATTTTTCTTCTTCTCACCTTGACACAGAGAGTCCTCCCTCTTTCTGTGTTATACTTCTGAGGATGCCAGTCACATCTGCTGGCAAAACGTCAGGTCCTACCATGCCAAGACCACAGCCATACAGTCCAGAAAATCTACAACAACTAATTGTATTTATTTGTTATTCAAAACATGCCTAGGCTGCCTTTCCACCCAAAGAGGGTCCATCCAGCCTGCAAGTCTCTGGCACTGGGGTAAATTTAATCCACACTGCATCACCAACGGGTCACTGCTAGTATCAGACACCCAGTTTGGTGTAGAGAGCCAGTTTGGTGTAGTTGTTAAGTGCACAGACTCTAATTTGGGAGAACCGGGTTTGATTCCCCACTCCTCCACTTGCAGCTGCTGGATGACCTTGGGCAAGCCGTAGTTCTGATAAGAGCTGTTCTTGAAAAAGGGCAGTTTCTGTCAAGAGCTCTCTCAGCCCCACCTACCTCACAGGGTGTCTGTTGTGGGGAGGGGAAGGAAAGGAGTTTGTAAGCCGCTCTGAGACACCTTTGGGTAGTGAAGGACGGGGTATAAATCCAATCTCCTCCTCCTCCTCCTCCTCGGAGAGAGGGCCCAAATGAATCAACTATAATGATGCTTTACCACTTGAAAACCATACAGGAAATCATAGTGGTTCAGAACAGATTGGATTTATACCCTGCCCTTAACTACCTGAAGGAGTTTCAGAGCGGCTTACAGTCTCCTTTCCTTAACCTTCCCCTCCCCACAACAGACACCCTGTGAGGCAGGTGGGGCTGAGAGAGCTCTTTTGAGGACTGCCCTTGACAGAACAGCTCTGAGAGAACTTGTGACTGGCCCAAAGTCACACCAGCAGCTGCATGTGGAGGAGTGGGAAATCAAACCTGGTTCTCCCAGATTAGAGTCCACGCTCCTAACCACCACACCAAACTTGTTCAGTAAAATTCAAATGCAAAGCATCTGTTTTTCAATGCCAGCAAGTATTGGATCGTCAGCCGAATCCTCAAGGGAATTGCTTTCTGGCACAGGCACCATGGGAATAGAAGTCACTGGCCAATCAGCACGAGAAAGGGGACTGCAGTGGAGCAGATGGTTCATTCCCTCTAGGCGAGATTGCCGTCAAGACCTTAACACTTCTGAATGTCTTACCACCCGGTATAAGTTGCGGAGCAGACGTCTGGCTATTAGCCACAAGGTATAGATAGGAACTCTGGGGCAAGGGATGCTCTGTATTCCTGGTGCTTGGGAGGGTCAACAGTGGGAGGGCTTCTAGTGTCCTGGCCCCACTGCTGGACCTCCTGAGGGCACCTGGTATTTTTGGCCACTGTGTGACACAGAGTGTTGGACTGGATGGGCCATTGGCCTGATCCAGCATTGGCTTTTCTTAGGTTCTTATGTCTGGGGCAAGGGATGCTCTGTGTTCTTGGTGCTTGGGGGGGTCAACAGTGGGAGGGCTTCTGGTGTCCTGGCCCCACTGCTGGACCTCCTGAGGGCACCTGGTATTTTTGGCCCCTGTGGGACACAGAGTGTTGGACTGGATGGGCCATTGGCCTGATCCAACATTTCACTTCTCTTATGTCCTTATATTCTTATCACTTCCCTGAACTCTTCTGAGATTATCTCAAAATGCCGTTGCTTTAAATCCAGGCGCTGAACCTGGAAATAAGCGGGCTTTAGATCGGATAAAGCCTGAACTCTCCCTAGAAGCTCAAATGACTCAACGGAGGCTATCGTACTTTGGTCACGTTCATGAGAAGACAAAGAGTCATTGGAAAAGACAATCATGCTGGGCAAAGCTGAAGGCAGCCGGAACAGAGGAAGACCCAACCGGAGATGGACGGACTCTGTTAGGGAAGCTGCGGCCCTCGGTTTGGAAGACCCCAGCAAGGCTAACCAATAGGACCATAAGGCTGGGAAAAATTGAAGGCAGCGGGAAAAGCAGAGGACCCAGCCTGAGATGGACAGACTCCATCGAGGAAGCCAGGATTTGCTGTATTTGTGACTATTCTTTTGACCACTTACTGTGTTTTGAATGTTATCTCTCTCTCTCTCTCTCTCTCTCTCTCTCTCTCTCTCTCTCTCTCTCTCTCTCTCAGAAGAAGAAGAAGAAGAAGAAGAAGAAGAAGAAGAAAGGAAGAAGGAGAAAAGAAGAGAAAAAAGAAGAGAAGAAAAGGAAAGGAAAGGAAAGAAAAGAAGAAGAAGAAGAGAAGAAGAGGAGGAGGAGAAAAGAAGAAAGGAAGAAGGAGAAGAAAAGAAGGAGAGAATAAAAGAAAAGAAAAGAAGAAGAGAAGAAAAGTAAAGAGGAGGAGGAGAAGAGAAGAAGAGGAGGAGGAGAAGAAGAAAGGAAGAAAGAAAGAGAAGAAAAGAAAAGGAGAGAAGAATAGAAGAAAAGAAGAGAGGAAAAGGAAAGAAGAGGAGGAGAAGAGAAGAAGAGGAGGAGAAGAAAAGAAGAAAGGAGAAGAAAAGAAGAAGGAGAAGGAGAGAAGAAGAAAACAAAAGAAAACAAGAGGAGGAGAAGAGGAGGAGGAGGAGGAGATTGGATTTATACCTCTTCCTTCACTCAGAGTCTCAGAGCGGCTTACAAACTCCTTTCCCTTCCCTCTCCACAAAAGACACCCTTTGAGGTAGGTGGGGCTGAGAGAGCTCTTTCCAGAACTGTCCTGGAGAGAACAGAACTCTGACAGAACTATGGCTTGCCCAAGGTCATCCGGCAGCTGCAAGTGGAGGAGTGGGGGAATCAAACCCGGTTCTCCCAGATCAGAGTCCGCGCACTTAAGCACTACACCAAACTCTCTACACTAGTCTAACAAGACACTGCCATTCTGTACTGATTACCTTTCAACTTGTTATAATAAATGGCTATTCCTGAATAATGTGGATACTGCGGTTCTTGTTATTTTGGAGGTTAGAATTAAATAAACAAAAAAGGAAGCCATGTCCCTCACTTTTGCAAGACCCAGACAAGGCTGTTAACAATAGGATGTTTTGGACAACACCAATTCACAGGGTTACCGTGTGTCGGAAGCGACTCCACAGCACATATTAAACCCGGCACAAAAGCAGAACTCTGGAACTTTACCTACCTCCAATCTGTAGCTCTGGACAGCCCATTCTTCTCAACTGAGTGCTCACAGACTCAATTTCTTGAACGAGAGGCACTAAAATGGTCTCATTAATCCACTGCGGCCAGGCAAAGGTGGTCGGGGAGAGGAAAAGGAAGAGAAAAAAACCACAGGAGGTTAAAGCGGCGGAACTGAACTCGAAATTGCTTTACCAGCACCAGGGAGGGGAGACGGAGGAAGAAACAGACACACCAAAATCTCTGCGCTTCTTATAAGCCGATCTGCACTTTAATATACTTTACAAGCCATTGCTCCCTCTAAGCTGTGGAGTCTTGTGAGGGAAAATTCTACCTTGGGAGCCACCGGCATTAAAGCTGTGAATGAGCGATTTGGCTGCTGCACCAATTAGTGTGGTCTGGAGCCACATCCTTCCTGAGCTGAGACAAAAACGTGTGACCCGGAGGCTAAAAAACTGTGAGCCGGCTCACACTCACTCAGCTTAGAGGGAACACTTGCTTACAGCATATTGAATAAAGGGCACTTTAAGTTTTATCTAACGTGTAAGCTTCCATGTGCATGCCACACTTCTGGACCTGAGAAACTGTGCATGCACACAATAGCTCATACCTTGATTAAAATTTTGTTGGTCTTAAAGGTACCCCAGGACTCGAACTATGTTCTGTTACTACAGACTAACACGGCCACCCCCTGAATGTATTTACAGCATATTTCCAGGTGGTCAGCCATGTTGGCTGTGTCTGAAAAGTGCACACGCACACAAAAGCTTTGAACAGACCTTTGTTGGTCTTAAAGCTGCCACTGGACTCTAAATTTGTTACAGCATATAGTTAAAGATGGAAGTTTGGAAGAGCTGGGCAGCGCGAATCGACTCTGCTACTGCCCCCGTGTGAGTGTACGAGGCAGTGAACACTTTCCACACTAATAGCACAACATATTGTCATAAGAACATAAGAGAAGCCAATGTTGAATCAGGCCAATGGCCCATCTAGTCCAACACTCTGTCACACAGTGGCCAAAAATTACCAGGTGCCATCAGGAGGTCCAGCAGTGGGGCCAGGACACTAGAAGCCCCCTCCCACTGCTGCCCCCTGCAAGCACCAAGAATACAGAGCATCACCTGCCCCAGAAGTAGAACATAAGAGAAGCCATGTTGGATCAGGCCAGTGGCCTATCCAGTCCAAAACTCTGGATCACACAGTGGCCAAAAATACCAGGGGCCATCTGGAGGTCCACTAGTGGGGCCAGGACACTAGAAGCCCTCCCACTGCTGCCCCCTCCAGCACCAAGAATAGAGTGCATCACCTGCCCCAGACTGAGAGTTCCCACCTATACCCTGTGGCTCATAGCCACTGATGGACTTCTGCTCCAGATGTTTATCCAATTCCCTCTCAAAGCCGTCCATGCTTGTAGCTGCCACCACCTCCTGTGGCAGTGAATTCTATATTTTAATCACTCTTTGGGTGAAGAAGTCCTTCCTTTTATCTGTTCTAACCCGACTGCTCAGCAATGTCATGGAGTGCCCACGAGTTCTCGTATTGTGAGAAAGGGAGAAAAGTACTTCTTTCTCAACCTGCTCAATCCCATTCATAATCTTATAAACCTCATGCTTGGAATACTCTCTTCTCCTTCCAGCATAGAAAATTAAAAGAGAAATTGGGTTACCGGAAATGACAGCTGGGAGGAAATGGTGATGGTGGGGGTGAGGAGAAAGCCCACAATATCAAGTCTGTATTTATTTGTTATTCAAGACATGTCTGAGGCTGCCTTTCCACCCAAAGAGGGTCCCTCCCGCAGTGCTCCCTCTAAACTGGGTTAGTGTGAGCTGGCTCACAGTTTTTAGCCTCCAGCTCACACATTTCTTGTCTTGTCGAGAGCCAGTTTGGTGGAGTGGTGAAGTGCGCTGAACTCTAATCTGGGAGAACCGGGTTTGATTCCCCAATCCTCCACATGCAGCTGCTGGTGTGACCTTGGGTCAGTCACAAGCTCTGGCACAGCTGTCCTTGAAAAGAGCAGTTTCTGTCAGAGCTCTCTCAGCCCCACTGACCTCACAGGGTGCCTATTCTGGGGAGGGGAAGGGGAAAGGAGTTTGTAAGCCGCTCTGAGACTCCTTTGGGTAGTGAAGAGCGGGGTATGAATCCAATCTCTTCTTCTTCCTCTACCTCCCAGGGTGTCTGTGGTGGGGAGGGGAAGGGAAAGGAGTTTGTAGGCCGCTCTGAGACTCCTTTGGGTAGTGAAGGTCGGGGTACGTATCCAAACTCTTCTTTTTCTTCTACCTCACAGGGTGTCTGTTGTGGGGAGGGGAAGGGGAAGGAGTTTGTAAGCCGCTCTGAGACTCCTTTGGGTAGTGAAGGGCAGGGTATAAATCCAATCTCTTCTTCTTCTTCTACCTCACAGGGCGTCTGTTGTGGGGAGGGGAAGGGAAAGGAGTTTGTAGGCCACTCTGAGACTCCTTTGGGTAGTGAAGGGCAGGGTATAAATCCAATCTCTTCTTCTTCTT